>CAUJRU010001931.1:52201-103305 GCA_963277665.1 Viscum album | reverse complement strand
GGTTCTTTTATAATGAATAATAAAGACCACTATAGCATCCCGTCTTTTTATAACATAACTTTTCATTACATTTTACAAAACCGAGGATCTTTAAGGTTTAATGTCTTGGAAACCAGGAACTTAATACATGACGACATAAAACATTCTTCTTAAACACTTGAAAGACTTCTTCATTGTTCATCCTAAGTTCATTACAGGATCTCATAACCTGGGAGCATACATCAAAGGAAAGGGTGAGCAGAAGGCCCAGTAAGGGAAACAAGAGAAACATTTTGCATGTGAACTTGAGATACATCAATAAAGTCACGATAAATAGCTTTAAGGCATGATAAAGAAATCATGAGGCATATCATAATAAAAATAACGTGTTTCATAACTTGAAGATGTGGCTACAACATTTAACATAGACAATCATTTCCGTATCACCAAGGTCCATCCCTAAGGTGTCATTAAAAAAATTACCAAGGTTATTCACCAAGGTATCGTTAAAATGGTCATCTCTAGAAATTAAGTTTTTACCCAATGCATTGGAGCGCTATCAGGACGCACCCTTAATTTGTCTTTATTATCATGCGAGCCACATATATCATCATCAATCATTTCATAAATAACTCATATAGCATAAAAGAAATGAGTTTCATTTATAGTTATAACATTTTAAAAACTGCTTTAAAGACGTGATCTTTATGTCACTTTAAACCCATGGAAAAGGAAAGCGGATCTCATGTTTGTAAATTCCAGAATTTAAAATAGAACATTTTGATATATATGTGAACACCCTTGTAGAATAAAGAGTTTTGAGTATTCACTTAATAAAATAAAAGAATTTGAGAAAAAGAGAGAAATTTTGAGACGAAAATTCGGCAGCATAACGGCTATACGCTGCAGGGTTTTAGAAAACATTGAAAAGAGGGGACATGGGTCACCCACTCATAAATGATCCATAAAATAGTAGAGGGACAAAATATAAAGGATATAAGAACATGGTAATGAAATTTGAAGGACATGTCATATGAAATGAAAAACTTGAAAGGAAGACAAAAATAAGATTTCTCTTATAAAGAATTCGGCAACCTAACGACGTCACTTAAAACTTCAAAAAAATGAATTGATTAGATTAAATAGGGTCTCTCATCATATGAACATAAAAGGACAGTATGATGAATATAGAGATCATACCCCAACATGGAAAAAAGGAACTTGAAAGACTTGACATGAAAGTAGAACTTTGAAAATGAGAAGAGTGAAAGAATCCCTTACCTTGAAAAATAACTTCGAAATCTTGAAGTTTGGAACCTTAGGAGGCTTGATGGCTCATTGGGAGGACTCCTTGGGAGGTAAGGAGACCAGAACTTCGTTGAGGAGGATTTTGGAATGGAAAGGATGAGAGAATGACTTTGTATTTATAGGGGAAGTGAGGGGACAAGACATTAATGGCCAAGGGACACCTCATTGGTGGTATTGGCAAAACCATGGGCTTGCCCATGGTATTTGCCCATGGTATTGGCCATTTGGGACACCTCATACCTTATCTTACTATTCATAAGTCGATCAGAATTATTACATAATTATTACATCCTTAATGATGTCATTAAACACCCGGAACTTTAAACTGAAAATTCATTATTCACCGAAAATTCAACTTTTTCAGAAAAATCCTAAAAATTCACCTTAACATAATATCGATGCTCTGAATTCAAAAATGAACTCCATTTTATAAAAATAATTTTCTAAATATTTTTAATTTAATTTTTAAATAAAAAACGCTATTCACCCGAAAAAACTAATACTTAACTAATAATTTCTGAAACAGTTATTTACCTATTTTATTGAATCACATTACTTAATTAAGGTGCCTAAATTATATCAATACTTTCTTTAAGTGAGATTACTAATCCATTTGGTCACATTACTAATCATAAGCGTAAAATCAATATTCATAATTTATTATTCACTAAAAATTACGTTGATCTTATTAGACTCTAAATTTCTTACTGAACACATTTGTAGAAGACCGTTTTTTGAAAATCCTTACACATCATTAATTATTTAAGGTTTACATAAATATTTTAAAATATCTTTTTTTTTCAAAATTCATCCATAAGATACATCCTATTTTTATCCGGACATCTGAAAATTCACAAACTTCACCATAGGAAGAAATCATAATTTTATTTATCTCAAAGGATTACACAAAGTAGCTACGATCTCGTTACATAGCCCCTTATAACACCAACATATGACCTAAGTGTAAGGTGTGCTAAGCTGAGAGAATCTGAGGGAGGCTCAGATAACATTGCCTTAGTAGTAATCTCCACTAACTTGAACTTCTCTCGAAGGCGATTCCGTTCAAGCTTGACACGCTGGAGTTCGACTTGGGCTTGGTCCAAGGCGAAGCCCAAAGATGCCACCTCCTTCCCAAGATCTGGTAAGTGGGCTTCATATGGTTCGAGTCTACTGGATGAACCCATCGACTCTTCTTTATGCATTAACCATTAACATCTCTATTAAATCGTTAAGAGTATATTAATATACTATTCAAAAAGTTTGGGTCGTTACATTCTTCCTCCCTTAGTCCCCAAAATTTTAAACCAAAGGCCTAGTCGAAAAGGTGAGGGTACTTTTGCTTCATTGTTTCCTCAGGCTCCCACGTCGCTTCTTCATACTTATGATTCCTCCACAACACTTTCACAAGATGAGTAGTTTTGTTGCGTAGATACTTGTCTCTACGGTCTAAGATCTCCACCGGCTGCTCCTCATAAGAGATGTCATGTTCCAGTAGTACCACCTCTGGGTTCAGTACATGCGAAGGGTCGGGTATGTACTTCCTCAAGAGAGATACATGGAAGACATCGTGAACTTGAGCTAGGTTCGGTGGAAGTGCTAGACGATAGGCCACTGCTCCTATGCGATCAAGGATTTCATAGGGGCCAATGTACCTAGGGCTGAGCTTCCCTTTCTTCCCAAACCACATGAGTCTCTTCCATGGAGAAATTCGAAGGAAGACATTGTTGTCAACACCAAACTCCAAGTCCCTTCGACGGTTGTCAGCATAGCTCTTCTGCCGACTCTGAGCAGCCTTTATGTGTTGTTGGATGACATGAACCTTTTCTGTCATCTCTTGCACAAGATCAGACCCAAGAAGCTTTCTCTCACCAGCTTCATCCCAACAAGTAGGAGTTCTACATCGCTTTCCATACAAAGCTTCATAGAGTGCCATCTGAATACTCGAATGGAAGCTGTTGTTGTATGAGAACTCAACTAATGGGAGGTGTTGATCCCATCCACCTTTAAATTCCATTGAGCATAATCTCAGCATGTCCTCAAGTGTCTGAATAGTCCTTTCAGATTGGCCATTAGTTTGAGGATGATAGGCCGTACTAAAATTCAATTCAGTATTCAGAGAATGTTAAAGACTTCTCCAGAATTTTGATGTGAATCTTGGATCACGATCAGATACGATGGATAGTGGTACCCCATGCAGTCTTACCACTTCCTTTACGTATATCTTGACAAGTTGATCCAGAGAGAAATCTTCCCGAAAAGAGATAAAATGGGCGGTCTTGGTGAGATGGTCCACTATAACCCATATCGCGTTGTTCCCTTTGGATGTTTTTGGGAGACCAGTGACAAAGTCCATAGTGATATTATCCCACTTCCATGCTGGTATGGGTAGCGGTTGTAATACCCCCTTAGGAAGTTGTCGTTCTGCCGTTACTTGTTGACACACCAGACACCTTGTAGTGTAATCAGCAATCTCCCTCTTCATGTTATCCCACCAATAATGATCACGAAGGTCTCTATACATTTTAGTGCTTTTCGGATGTATAGAGAAAGTAGAGTTATGAGCTTCATCCATCAGTTCTTTATTTATTTCTGGAATAGATGGACCACATAATCTTGTACGAAAATTCAATACGCCTTCTTGATCAATATTGAAATCAGAAAACTTCCCATCTTTCACAACCTCAAACTTCTCCTGCAACAAAAAGATCTTCTTTTTGAGCCTTCTTTATCTTCTCTAGTAATGAAGGTTGAGAAATCATTTGGGATAGGGTTGATGATGTCCCTTCCCTTACAATTTCGATGTCCAGTTTTACTAGATCCTTAATCAAGGGATCTCCTAGGATCCTCATTGTTGCCACAACAACAGGGTCTTTCCTGCTTAACGCATCCGCGACTTTGTTTGCTCTTTCAGGGTGATAATGAATTGAACAATCATAGTCTTTAATAAGCTCCAACCATCTCCTTTGTCTCATGTTCAATTCTTTCTGCGTGAAAATATACTTTAAACTTTGGTGGTCGGTGTATATATCACATTTCTCCCCATAAAGATAGTGCCTTCATATCTTTAGAGCAAAAACAACTGCCGCCAGCTCTAGATCATGTGTAGGATAATTCTGCTCATGTTGCTTCAGCTGACGAGATGCATAAGCAATTACCTTGTCATTTTGCATGAGGACGCACCCAAGCCCTTTCAGAGATGCATCGCTAAAAATAACAAATCCTTCTCCGATAGAGGGTAGTGTTAACACAGGTGCAATAACCAATCTCTTTTTCAGCTCTTGGAAACTTTCCTCGCATTCCTTTGTCCAGATGAACTTAACCCCTTTTCGAGTCAACTTGGTTAGTGGATTAGAAAGCCGTGAAAAGTTTTTCACAAACCTCCTATAATATCCTGCTAAACCAAGGAAACTACGAATCTCAGTTACTGTTGTGGGTTGAGGCCACTCCTCCACAACCATTGTCTTTGCAGGGTCAACCGAGATTCCTTCATTGGTTACGATGTGCCCCAAGAAAGCCACTTGTTGTAACCAAAACTCACACTTGCTGAACTTTCCAAAGAGCCTCTCCTTCTGCAGAGTTTGCAAAATGACCATCAGATGATCTTCATGCTCCTCATGACTTTTTGAATATATCAAAATATCATCAATAAAAACTACTCTAAAGTTATCAAGGTAGTGCTTAAAGACTCTATTCATCAAATCCATGAAAATAGCAGGAGCATTAGTCAAGCCGAATGACATAACAATAAACTCATAATGCCCATATCTTGATCGGAAGACAGTCTTTGAAATATCTTCCTTCTTCACCCTCAGTTGATGATAACCAGATCGAAGATCAATCTTGGAGAAGAATTGAGCCCCACGAAGTTGGTCAAATAAATCATCAATTCTTGGAAGAGGGTATTTGTTCTTCACTGTGATCCCGTTCAGTTCTCTATAATCAATGCATAGCTGCATTGATCCATTCTTCTTCTTCAAAAAGAGAACTGGTGCTCCCCAAGGAGACACACTCGGTCGGATAAACCCCTTCTCCAACAAGTCTTGGAGTTGTTTCTTTAACTCCTCTAGCTCCACATTTGCCATTCTATACGGGGTCTTTGGTATCGGATGAGATCCAGGTACGAGTTCAATGGAGAACTTTACCTCTCTTTCTGGAGGAGGTCCAAGTAACTCCTTAGGAAATATGTCTATGTATTCCTGAAAAATCGGATGAGATCCAGGTACGAGTTCAATGGAGAACTTTACCTCTCTTTCTGGAGGAGGTCCAAGTAACTCCTTAGGAAATATGTCTATGTATTCCTGAACAATCGGAACATCTTCTATTTGTATACTCCATTTTCCTTCTTCATCCTCACCGATTAACTCCATAAAGAAGGCTATAGGAGGTGCCTCTAGACAAAGATCAGGTCGGGATATCTCTCCTTGGAAGATAATTGTAGGCCGTTCATTCAAAACTACTGAAATTTTCTTACTTCTGCATTTGATCTTAGCATTATACTTTGAGAACCAGTCCATCCCTAGTATAACGTCGAATTCCATCATGAGAATGACTATTAGATTTGCGATAAGATTGTGCTCACTAAAGTAAACACTAGAGTCTCTAAACACTGTTGATGCATGGATAATCCCACTTGGAGTCTTGACTGACAACTCTACCTCTAGCAGTTCGGGGATTGATTCTATATTCTTTGCAAACTTGGAGGAAATAAAGGAATGCGTAGAACCAGAATCAAACAAAGTACTTGCTAGTTTTGAGAGGACAACAAGAGTACCTGCTACCACGTCATTCGGAGCTTCAACTTCAGTTGTTGTGAATAGCAAAAGCACGACCTTGCTCCCTTGGCCTTTGCTGAGGTTGATGGTGATTCTCCTCCACTGCCCTCAGATTTGGACAGTGATTAGCAAAGTGCCCAAGCTGTCCACACTTGAAGCATTGGACTTCGGGTAGGGCCAGAACCATCTTTCCTTTGTCGTTAGTGTTGGGGAGTTGAGGCTTCACCTCACTATGACAATTTCGAGCAATATGGCCTTCTCTTTCACACTTGTAGCACTTGCCACTTCCGATCAAGCAGTGCCCCGAATGGTTCTTCCCACATTTATTGCATGTGGCAAGTTGCATTTGCTTTCCACCTCTTTCCTGATCAAAGCTTCTTCCCAGGCTTGGTTCTAGAGATCTCTTCTTCTCATTAGATTTGTGAGACCACTGTGTCTCACCAAACTCCAGTTCGACTTTCATAGCACTTCGAACTATTTCTTCGTAGCTATCATAGTCCCTGTTGGCTAGATTCTTCCGCAGATGAGGTCGTAATCCACCAAAGAATCTATCAACCTTCCCATTAGGGTCCATGACAAAGCTTGAGGTATAATGGGAAAGCCTTGTGAATTTCATCTCGTAGATTCCAACATATTCATTCTCCTTCTGCTTCAGCTCGAGAAATTTTTTCTCCATTCTCGTTCTCATCGAACGAGGGAAATACTTATTGAAGAATATTCCCCTGAACTCTTCCCACTCCATAGCTTTCATCTCTCCTCTTGGCTTCGTGTTTTTGATCAGTGACCACCACTGATCAGCTTCTCCCTCTAAGCGGTAAACAACAAGGGTGACTTTTTCTTGTTCTGAACAATGAAGTGCAGAAAAGATCTTTTCAATGGAGCTTATCCATTGTTCCGCAACCAATGGGTCAGTAGATCCACTGAATGTTGGTGGTCGTTGACGTATGAAGGACTCAACAGAATGTTGTTCCCTTCGTGGTGAGATCGGCCTCTCAGCTTGATTCAAGTTATTACTCATAACTTGAGTCAGTTGGTTCATCATTCGCATGAATGTTTCCATTCCGGCTTCCATCGGAGGGCCGTCAGCGCATGGTCCATTGCGGTCACCATTTGCACGGTTCCTCCTATTGCCTGCCATTTTCTAAAAGAATAAAATCTTAGTGAGAAACTTGTTTTATTTACGAATCTTTTAACTATTAAAGGATTCTACGTCTTAAAACTTCATGCTTAAACAACTATATTTCTCTATAATTTCTTCATAATGATTCATAAAAAGCTTGCAATTAACCAAACATATCCCCCGGAAGTGTCGTAACCAAGTGTGCATCAAGACCCGTTGTTGTGCACCAGTTCCCGTTTGAGTCTAGCTCAAAGCGGTGTTTTCGGGTTTTACCCTTATGTACATCTGTGCCAGAGCCGCCTCTACCTGCTCGTATCCAGATAGGGATGTATTTGTTTGGTAAACCACTTACTCAATACTCACCAAAATACCTGGAAGTTTTCCCTATATTTAAACTTTTCCATAGGGTTCTTCCTAAAGTTTTCATAGCCCAATTTCCATAAATAACTAAATCGTCCTTTGATACCAACTATAGCATCCCGCCTTTTTATAACATAACTTTTCATTACATTTTACAAAACCGAGGATCTTTAAGGTTTAGTGTATTGGAAATCAGGAACTTAATACATGACGACATAAAACATTCTTCTTAAACATTTGAAAGGCTTTTTCATTGTTCATCCTAAGTTCATTACAGCATCTCATAACCTGGGAGCATACATCAATGGAAAGGGTGAGCAGAAGACCCAGTAAGGGAAACAAGAGAAACATTTTGCATGTGAACTTGAGATACTGTTGGAGTTGGTGGTCTAGAACCAACTACTTTGTACTTTATTCATTAAATAAAAGCCTTATCACATCTTGATTGTTCTTCTGCGTGACATGTCATGTGATAATGTCCTAAGAACAGCTGTTGCATTAAAGGGTCGTAGCGGATCCCTGCTATGATGAGAACCCGGAAGTGCCATAACACTGTTCTTGAATGTATGTTCTATGGCTGGATGATATTATTTGAGGGACACAAATAATACAGGTCATTAGGGGTGAGGACTCATAAAACTTTGAAGCACCTTCTCATGGTGTGTGCCCTTGGTAATATCCAGGAGGATATTATGAGAACGAGACCCGCCAGTAGGAAATCCACATTTCATAGTGTCATTGGATGTTCCTATCTACGGACGTGTGTATTGATCCTTAGACTTTAAGATTATTATTAATGGGTATTACAACTCGCGCACTTAGATGTATTGACGAAAACTGTGACGACACACTGTTCGCAGCGAGGTAGGATACGTTGGGTGCATCACGAGTAATACCGCATTAATAGATAATGTGAGAAAGGATTTGTCCCTTCCGTTCCATAACGGAAGTAGATATCTCAGGCCCTTTGATGAAATTGATATAGCCTAAATAAATCCATGACCATGGTAAGGTATGGGCAAGTTCAATTCCGGGAAGTCAAAGAAAGAATAATCAAGCACATGGGTTGATGGCACTAGCATGCAACCCGCTTGATTGGAGATATCGTGACAAAGAGATTATATTACACGGTAAGCGTTCGTAGGAGGTAACACGTCATTGCAGCGTTAACTTCTTTCTCTATGGGTGCCTTGGCGTGTTGCTAGACGCTAACCTTGGACTTTAGGCAGACTCAGCCTAATGCCACTAAGAAAGAGGCCTAGAGGGTCACACACTAAGTGTGTCCATGTATCTCAGTTAAATATTAATTTAACAAGTTAAATAAATATTATTCCCGAATGTGGTTTAATAATTATTTAAGGATGTCTGATCGCATTTATTTTGACACTAGTTATTCGAGAGAATATATTGTGGATGAAATAATATATTTATTAGCGAGTAATGCAGTTAAATTTATTTAAGAAATAAATAGTCATTACTCAAGGTCTAATAAATGTGGTGGAGAAAAATGGAAAATAAAAGTACACGCCGTGTATATTAAATATACACGCTGTGTAGTTTTATGGAAAACAAGTACACGCCGTGTAGTTTTTCCAATTGGGATTTTGAGGATTTAATATTGTTTTATTAAATGATATTTATTATAATCAGCGTGGGCGCATGTCAAGGAATTAATAATTCGACATGGGGGTTTTCAATAAGAGTTAATGAAATAAATAAAACGCGTAACGCGTTTATTTATTGTCATAACTCTATTAACCTCAAACCTGATTATAAATATCCTCGCAACCCCAACATTTTTTGTGAGCCATTGTTGTGCACAACGGATTTGGAAGTACTCTCAAGCCAAGAAAGAATTCCCTTTCCACCAAGAACGCCCTCAAGTTACGAGAGCAAGATCCTCCACCGGATCAAGGCGGTCGAAGGCGGACATCGCAAGCGAAGGTTCTTCCGCGCTAGCACCCGGAGATCTCTTCGGCGACGTCCGGAGATACGTGACACACGTGTGGATCACCGCTAGAGGAATCCTACACTTGGATTCTACGACGCAACGACGGATCACCGAATCGTGACCGGACACATCAACGAAGAAAGAATTCCAACGAGGTAATTCTTATGCATTAATTAAATTAATTATAATCAACATATGATGATCCTCCTCAAGGGTTCCGGGACTCATCTTTTCTTTTCGTTCTTCGTTCTATTTCGAAGATTCGGCGTTTTATATCGTGACGGATCTCGGATTGAACATTGTTTAACGAAAAATTAAGTTGGGCAAACCCACCAACGCGCTTCTGCTGCACCCGGAACCTTCAGATACATCAATAAAGTCATGATAAATAGCTTTAAGGCATGGGAAAGAGATCATGAGACATATCATAATAAAAATAACGTGTTTCATAACTTGAAGATGTGGCTACAACATTTAACATAGACAATCATTTCCGTATCACCAAGGTCCATCCCTAAGGTGTCATTAAAAAAATTACCAAGGTTATTCACCAAGGTATCGTTAAAATGGTAATCTCTAGAGGTCTTTACCCAATGCATTGGAGCACTATCAGGGCGCACCCTTAATTTGTTTTTATTATCATGTGATCAACATATATCATCATCAATCATTTCATAAATAACCCATATAACATAAAAGAAATGAGTTTCATTTCATAGTCATAACATTTTAAAAACAGTTTTAAAGACGTGATCTTTATTTCATAAATAACCCATATAGCATAAAAGAAATGAGTTTCATTTCATAGTCATAACATTTTAAAAACTGCTTTAAAGACGTGATCTTTATGTCACTTTAAACCCACGGAAAAGGAAAGCAGGTCTCATGTATGTAAATTCCAGAATTTAAAATAGAACATTTTGATATATATGTGATCACCCCTGTAGAATAAAGAGTTTTGAGTATTCACTTAATAAAATAAAAGAATTTGAGAAAAAGAGAGACATTTTGAGACGAAAATTCGGCAGCATAACGACTACGTTGCAGGGTTTTAAAAAACATTGAAAAGAGAGGGGACATGAGTCACCCACTCATAAATGATCCATAAAATAGTAGAGGGACAAAATATAAAAGATATAAGAACATGGTAATGAAATTTGAAGGACATACCATATGAAATGAAAAACTTGAAAGGAAGACAAAAATAAGATTTCTTTTATGAAGAATTCGGCAGCTTAACGACGTCCCTTAAAACTTCAAAAAAATGAATTGATGAGATTAAATAGGGTCTCTCATCATGTGAACATAAAAGGACAGTATGATGAATATAGAGATCATACCCCAACATGGAAAAAAAGGAACTTGAAAGACTTGACATGAAAGTAGAACTTTGAAAATGAGAAGAGTGAAAGAATCCCTTACCTTGAAAAGTAACTTCGAAATCTTGAAGTTTGGGACCTTGGGAGGCTTGAGGGCACCTTGGGAGGACTGCTTGGGAGGTAAGGAGACCAGAACTTCGTTGAGGAGGATTTTGGAATGGAAAAGATGAGAGAATGACTTGGTATTTATAGGGGAAGTGAGGGGATAAGACATTAATGGCTAAGGGACACCTCATTGGTGGTATTGGCAAAACCAGGACTTGCCCATGGTATTTGCCCATGGTATTGTCCACTTAGGACACCTCATACCTTATATTACTATTCATAAGTCGACCAGAATTATTACATAATTATTACATCCTTAATGATGTCATTAAACACTCGAAACTCTAAACTGAAAATTCACTATTCACCAAAAATTCAACTTTTTCAGAAAAATCCCAAAAATTCACCTTAACATAATATCGATGCTCTGAATTCTAAAATGAACTCCATTTTATAAAAATAATTTTCTAAATATTTTTAATTTAATTTTTAAATAAAAAACACTATTCACTTGAAAAAACTAATACTTAACTAATAATTTCTGAAACAGTTATTTACCTATTTTATTGAATCACATTACTTAATCAAGGTGCCTAAATTATATTAATGCTCTCTTTAAGTGAGATTACTAATCCATTTGGTCACATTACTAATTCTAAGTGTAAAATCACTATTCATAATTTACTATTCACCAAAAATTAAGTTGATTTTATTAGACTTTAATTTTCTTACTGAACACATTTGCAGAAGACCATTTTTTGAAAATTCTTACACATCATTAATTATTTAAGGTTTACATAAATATTTTAAAATATCATTTTTTTTCAAAATTCATCCATAAGATACATCCTATTTTTATTCGGACATCTGAAAATTCACAAACTTCACCATAGGAAGAAATCACAATTTTATTTATCTCAAAGGATTACACAAAGTAGCTACGGTCTCGTTACATAGCCCCTTATAACACCAGCATATGTTCTAAGTGTAAGGTGTGCTAAGGTGAGAGAATCTGAGGGAGACTCAGATAACATTGCCCTAGTAGCAATCTCCACTAATTTGAACTTCTCCCGAAGTCGATTCCGTTCAAGCTTGACACGCTGGAGTTCGGCTTGGGCTTGGTCCAAGGCGAAGCCCAAAGATGCCACCTCCTTCCCAAGATCTGATAAGTGGGCTTCATATGGTTCGAGTCTACTGGATGAAACCATCGACTCTTCTTTCTGCATTAACCATTAACATCTTTATTAAATCGTTAAGAGTAAATTAATATACTATTCAAAAAGTTTGGGTCGTTACAATCACACCGGACCACAAGTCTGATGTGAGATGTAGACTCTAACAAAAAAGAATGATATGGATTCTTAGTGGTATCCTACTGGGCATTCGCTCACACACCCTACATACATACCTCGGTGTGTATGCAGTCATGTCATCTTTGATGCAGATAAATAAGTCATGACTTCCACATTGGGTGTTTATTCGTTATCGTTTCAGAATCTTGAGGATGTTGGGATGTGATGGTGACCTCAAGTCACATGGGGATAACTTTTTTTGTATTTTTGGGACTCATGGATTATTTTGGGTTGTATGACGGTCGACTACATGGATCAAACGTCACCAAGGTATTTTGACATATCATGTATAAACTTTATTACATTTTGTTGGTAATGCCTTATTAGATATTTTTACCTTGTCTATTATCTTATGCCTCATTTCGGTCTGAATGTTATCTGAAGCTGTTTATTTACCGAGCATGGACGTCCAACATATGGGTACTGTAAATGGTGAATTCCCCTTACCTCAATGTGAGGTGGAGACGTTCTTTTATAGATGAGTAAGACTAATTACAAGGAGGGTAAGTCCGATGTGGGACTCAAAAATACCCATTAAACTTAAATGGGGTCCAACACTCCCCCTCAAGCTGGACATGCCCAGATTGGATTGAGTCCCACAAAGAAAAAACAAGACACAAAGACCATCTCAGACTCCCCCTCAAGCTGGGCCATGGAGGCTGTGAATACCCAGCCTGGTCGTGAGAGAGTCAAGGCGAGCTCCCGGGAGGCCTTTGGTGAAGAGGTCAGCTAGCTGATCCGCCGTCGGAATATGGCCAAAGCTGATATGGTTCTGGTCTAAATGGTGGCGAAGAAAGTGGCAATCCACCTCGATATGCTTCGTCCGTTCATGGAAGACGGGATTCAAGACAATCTTTGTGGCTGCCTGATTGTCACACCAGATATGAGCAGAAGTCGGTGTCGGGAAGCCGAGCTCTTGTAGGAGGTGATGGAGCCAGAGGATCTCAGTGGTGACCGTGGCCATGGCACGGTATTCGGCCTTGGCACTCGATCTGGAGACGATAGTCTGCTTCTTGCTGCGCCAGGAGATTAGGTTACCAGCGAAGAACACGGCGAATCCCGAAGTAGACTTGCGGGTAGCGATGCAACCAGCATAGTCCACATCACAGAAGACCTCAACATCAAGATGAGCATGATGTGAGTACCGAAGGCCACGAGCAGGGTCTTTCTTGATGTATTTGGCAATACGGAGGACAACATCCCACTGAGATCTGGTTGGATGCTCCATGAACTGGCTGACTTTGCCAACGGCGCAGGCAATGTCAGGTCGCGTCATGGTAAGGTAGTTAAGTTTACCCACCAGACGTCGATAGCTCTCGGGACGAGGAAATGGTTCCGAGTCGGTATGGAGAGATCGTTCCCCAGGCTCAAGTGGAGTGTCCACGGCAGTCGCTGTGCCCAAACCTGCATCCTGCAAGATATCAAGAGCATATTTGCGTTGGCAGAGAGAGATAGTGTCCTCAGAACGGGAGACCTCGATGCCAAGGAAGTAGGTGAGGGGACCCAAATCTTTGGTATGAAAGTGGTGGTGGAGGTGCGCCTTGAGGTTGGCGATTCCGTTGGAGTCGCTCCCTGTGATGATGATATCATCAACATAGACCACGAGCAAGAGACATCCATGAGTCGTCGTACGGAAGAAGACAGTGTGATCTTTCATACTGCGAGAGAGGCCAAAGGCTGTGACGACTGTGCTGAAGCGGCCGAACCAAGCCCGAGGAGACTGCTTGAGGCCATAAAGGGAGCGACGAAGGCGACAGACATGGGAGTCGGCACCAGATGCAGAAAAGCCAGGGGGCTGCTGCAGGCAGACCTCTTCGTCAAGAAAGCCATGGAGAAAGGCATTCTTGACATCCAGTTGATGAAGCGGCTAGTGATGATGAGCAGCCAGAGATATGAACAAGCGGACAAAGGCCATCTTGGCTACCGGAGAGAAGGTCTCAAAGTAATCAATGCCATATGTCTGAGCAAAGCCCTTCGCCACAAGCCAGGCTTTGAGGCGACAAAGAGAGCCATCGGGATTGAGACGGATCGTATATATCCATTTGTAGCCGACCGCCTGTTTGCCCACAGGGAGGGGGACCGGATCCCATGTATGATTGTCCTTCAGAGCCTGCAGTTCATCTCGCATAGCCTGTAGCCACCCCGGGTGTGACTTGGCGTCGCCAACCGTGCGAGGAATAGAGATCGTCTCCAGTGCTGACAAACCTTTGTAAGAAGATGTAAATAAAGGAGTAGTCTGACACGAGCGAGTACCTTTCCGGAGTGCAATTGACAAGTCCTCGGGTGCTGTGACAGGAGCATCTGACTAAGTGGGAACAATGTTGTCCTCGGCCTGGATGGGGGGTACAGTTGATGGACGATGAGAGTAGACCTGTCCAAAGTGATGACCTGTAGGAGGAGACACCAGAGGCTGATGAAACAGGAGAGGAAGACAGTCATCGATGGTAGTGTCTGGATGAGGAGAGGGTGGAGTGAAAGAAGAGCGCTCGACAAACGATACATCGGCAGAGGTGATGTGGCGGCGTAAGTCTGGAGAGAAGCACCGGTAGCCACGCTGAGTGCGGGAATAACCGAGAAAAATACACCGGAGGGATTTGGGAGAATGTTTTGAGAGATTGGGGCGAGTGTCCCAGACATAGTAGAGACATCCGAAGACGCGGAGTGGAAGGGAGTGAGGGGGAACAGAGGGGAACAGAGTATGAAAAGGAGTCTCCCTCCGAAGGAGGGAGGAAGGAAGACGATTGAGTAGGTATGTGGCAGTGAGAATGACATCCCCCCAGAAGTGTAGAGGCACCTGGCGATGGAAGAGGAGGGCACGAGCAGTTTCCAGAATATGCCGGTGTTTTCGCTCAGCCACTTCATTTTGCTGAGGGGTATCAGGACAGGAGGTCTGATGTATGATGCCGTGTGCCCGTACAAACTGCTGAAAGGGTTTGGATAGGTATTCCCGCCCATTGTCGGAGCGCAGACATTTGACAGAGATAGAAAACTGTGTCTGGATCTCATGGTAAAAGGTCTGAAAAGTGGAGAAAACTTCTGTCCGATCTCGAAGAAGGTAAAACCATGTCATACGGGAAAAATCATCAATGAAAGAGATGTAATATTTATACCCGGATTGACTCGAGGTGGCACAGGGACCCCATTCATCGGAATGAACCAAATCAAAGGGTTTGACGGCCCGTGTGTCAAGTCGAGGATAATATGATGTGCGATGGTGTTTCGCAAAGGTACATGACTCACAATGAAAAGATAAATGTGGACTAATATCTGGATAGAGCTGATGAAGAGCGGAGGCGGAGGGGTGGCCTAACCGAGAATGGAGGTCTACGGCACGAGCAGAGACAGACGTGCAGGCGACGGATGTCGGACCATCGAACATGTACACCCCATCTCGAAGTTGGCCTCTACCAAGTTCCTGCTTCGTCGTCCGCTCCTGAAACACAACAGAAGACGAGGTAAAGATAACATTACAATTGAGATCCTTGGTCAGCTTGCTTATGGAAAGCAGGTTAAAAGGACTGCGTGGTACATGGGCCACCGAGGATAGGTGAAGGGATGAGGTGAGAGAGCATGTACCAAAATCGGAAATGGGGAGAGTGGAACCATCAATAACAGTGATGGCTGATGAACCAGTATAGGGACAGTAGTTGGAGAGTATACCTGCATCCCCGGTAAGATAGTCGGACGCACCTGAGTCAAGCATCCAGGCTGGTGAATGATGACTGACAAAAGCAGTGGGACCACCGGAGTGGGCAAGAGATGCTGATGAAGAGCCCGACAGGGAGGTGGTCCGATGATCGTGAATCAGTTGGATCTCAGCGATGGAGAGATCTAAAGATGATGGAAGACCAGCAGTAGGCGGGGATGCATCTCGGATTGCAGTCTGACCCTGTCGTGGATGCGAAGCGGGACGGCCATGAAGTACCCAACAACGGTCAATCAGGTGGCCGAGCTTGCCATAGTGCTGGCAGAGGGGGCGAGGTCGGCTCTCTCCATGGCCACGCCCACGAGTGCCGGTAGGGCGGCCACTGCCACGACCTAGGAGAGCTGTGTGATCAGGGCTAGGGATAGGTGGGGCAAGGGCCCGATGAGCCTTCCCCAGGCGATGATAGACCTGAGGTATATCCAACGTAGAAGGGCTGGCAAGCATCTCTGTGGCCGTCGTGGCATAGTCAGGGGCGAGGCCATTTAGGAGATTAAAAATGCAGAGTTGGTCCCGTTGAGTCTGCGCGTCCGCCGGAGTCTGAGGAACGGGCCAGAGCTCTTGCAGTTCGTCGCGGAGATTTTTCCATTCTAGAAAATATGCCGGAAAGGTCCGATCCTGCAGTCGGATGTTTGACAAGTCGCTGCAGAATGTCGAAGACCCGCGCCAAGTTGTTGGTCTCAGAATACATGACAGTCAACGAATCCCACAGTTCTTTGACAGTATTGGCAGTCCGGGTAACATCCTTTACCGATCGGTCCATGAAGTTGACCAGTAATGCGAATATTTTGCTATTCGCAAGTTGCCAAGATTGGAATTCTGTGTCATCCATGGCGGGTGGAGTCTTCTCAAGATGAGAATGAAGGTTTATGCCGCGCAGGGACATCAAGACTGTCTTCCGTCAGACGGAGAAATTGGTGGCATCCAGCCGGTCATCGACGAGCCGGGAGGAGGCGGTGATCAGGGAAGGCAGAACCGAGGACGCGTCCATGGAAGGCGACTAGAGGCGCGACCGTCGGGAACAACCGGAATGTCGGGCGGTACTGGCGCTGGGTTGCCGGAAGCCGCAGCGGGAGGCGTGGTCTGGAGGATTGCGCAGGAGAGGCGCGCCGGGGACGAGTGCACTGGGAGTCTCCGGACGAAGCAGCCGGAGCAGGGCCGATCACGCCGGGAAGCCGGGAGAGCCTGACGGACTGCGCAGGGGAGGCGGAAGCGCTGCTGGCGGCGCGCACAGGCGGGAGAAGCCCGCGAGTCGTCGGGTGCAGGGAGCCGGGACGGAAGGCAGGGCTGGCGTTGACGGGACCGGTGTTTGCAACCGGGAGACGTCGGGAGAGGGCGCCGGGAGCCGTGGCTGGGAGGCGCGGCTGGAGGAGCGGGGCGCCGGGGAACCGCCCGAGGGAGAAGGGGGAGCGGGGCGCCGGGAGAAGCGGGAGCAGTTGCTGGCTGTTTGCGGGAGTCGGAACGGCCGTTGGGGAAGTCAGGAGCTGTTGCTGGCTGTTTGCAGGAGTCGGAACGACCGCCGGGGAAGTCAGGTGTCGTTGAGGAGGAGTGCGGTGCGTAGCGGGAGATGCGGGAGCCGCGCAGAGATATCGGGGCCGGTGCGCGCAGCATGGAGGAGTCGTCGGGCCGACGGGAGGAGTCGCCGGGAGCCGCGCCTGGAGCCGGGAGACGGGAGTCTCGCTGGGAGCCGGGAGTTGGGAGTCACGCCTGGAGGCGGGGGCCGGGAGCCGCGACGGGAGCCAAGAGTGGTGCTGGGTGAGGGCGCCGGGAGAGAAGGCTCACCGGGGGGCTGCCGCGACGAGGAGGGGAGCCGCGCAGGAGAGGGGCATCACCTGAGGGAGATCGGGCCGTGACCGCGTTGTCGAGCGCGTCAAATTAGTTGTTTAATTTTGACTAGAATTTCTGCAGTATAGCAGCAACCCTAGGTCGTCTCTCGACGAAGCCTTAGATCATTAATTCTAAAATGTGGTTTTGATTATGAAATTAAAAAGGGAAATGGGGTTTTATAATACTTGGGTTTGATGATTAAAGATGACAATAGAAAATAGAAGCTATAAAACAAAGTAGAGATTAACAGAATTAATTAAGCGTGATCAACCCGGGGTACTCGTATGATGTTTATCCTTCATCGCTTCATGATATAAGGTTATGATCTTTTAATCCCTGGTTTGTAACACCTAGAACTAGAATGTTACTGAGTTTATACTAGGATACCTCATAGGGTTCAGTAAAAAACACACAATGATTCATCGGACACCGCCGATGATTGGGTGAATTGTGTTTGACTTCATAACCAAAACTCACCCAGGGCAACACACGAAAAACTCGATGCGCTGTCCAGATTTGTATGTTATTTCTTTGTGATACCATGACATAAATGTACATGGCCTTGACAGTGCTTGTGTGAGTTCAATTGACCAATATAAACCACACAAACACCGCAATTGAAAGGGGGGAAGAAAGTGGTGAACGGTGTGTGAAACATCACATGAATGGGTACCCCAAACATGATCATATGAGTTGAGCATGACATACCAGTACATAACTCAATAAAATAAGAATAGAGGATGATGAAAAACAACACAACAATCTGGAATTTAAAAGATCATTCAAATATTACAAACATGAAGCTCGGGATGTACATCACGTTCCTCCCCGGGTGATCACAAGGGGTTTAGAAACCCATGGGAGAGGAGGAAGAGAAAGATGTTGGGGTAGAACTTCCCATAGCCTCCAGAACTGCTAGGGATGTTGAGCAGACTCTTTGGGGACTCCAAAATGGCATCACCTTGCCTCTTGGCCGAACTTGCAAATGGGGAGCCCAAGGTGCCATTTTATAGGAAAATTGGAAGGTAGTTTTAGGCACACAGATTTCTTCAATCCACTTGTTCCACGCGTTTCGGCCTTCAGACAGTCTTATCTCGCTTTGGAGAAAATAGAAAAGTTGTAGCCCTACCTCTTGACTGTCTCCACCGAAAGTTTGGCACCATTTGGACAACTACAGCTCAAGATATTGATAAAATACAGAACACCGCATTTGACTTGGTCCAAATTCGGTGGCTTGGACAGATCAGTTCGGATGGGCCCCATAAAAGCCGAATCAGCATTGGGTTCCTTAATATGAAATGTAGCCTATTAAATTTTGGACAGACCCACAAGATTTCAGCCCATTTGGATGCACGGATTTCGTGTACTATGCAAAACAGTGGACAAATGTCTATGAATTCATGCAATTTTGGCCCATTTTTCTTCCACTTCATCAAAGGCCCTCCAAATCACCTCCACCTACATTGAAACAATAAAAACAAGTAACATTTCACATTATAATATTGATTAACATTAATTGATTTATTCAAACATGAAGTGCAATTTATTATTATATTTGGAATATTTATTACAAAACTAGTTTAAAACTGCGGTGTAAGGGTGGAATAAAACAGTGAATCGTGGTACGATCAGACCGCCGAGAAGAAATGATGGGAGGGGAGCCGCGGGCAGAGGAGAGAGAGGCGGGGCTGGACAGAATCGGAAATCCGCAGGGGAGGGAGGGTTCGGGATTAATTTCCCTCTGATACCATGTAAATGGTGAATTCCCCTTACCTCAATGTGAGGTGGAGACGTTCTTTTATAGATGAGTAAGACTAATTACAAGGAGGGTAAGTCCGATGTGGGACTCAGAAATACCCATTAAACTTAAATGGGGTCCAACAGGTACATTATGCTGGATTCTTTATAGAAATCCAACGCCTTGTTTATTGGATTTAGGGGGTGAAATTGTTCCCAAAGTCTATGTTCGATACCCTTGACACTTGTTAGCCCATGATGATCGGGAATTCACTTTTAACCTTTTAGTGGGCTGGCTCGGGTGAAGTGGCAAGTTGGCCCAGGTCTGTTAGTTTACATGTGTTTTTATCTCTAGTGAAAAGGGTGACAATCCATGTCGTGTTGTGTTGACCTATTTAATATTTGTGTCCAGATGCTCAAATCCAAACCCGACATGTTTATTAAATGGGTTATTGTGTCGTGTAATTGTGACACCTCTCATTTATATATTTAATTAATTATTTAATAAATTTATGCATATTTATTATATTTTATGGATTTATATTAATTAAAGTTATTCTTAGAATAAAAATAATTACTAATAAAATAAAATATTTACACACATTAATTTACTTTAAAAAATATTTTATTTAATAATACATGCATAAAAAATTTAAAAATTTAAATTTTTTTGTCATTGATCATGTTGTTGTGTCATGCACCCTCAACCCAAACCCAACCCTTTTATTTAATCTCGTATTTAGTTCATGTCGGGTTCGTGTCGTGTGCACATGTTGTGACATAAATTGTGTAAGGGTTGGTGTCCTCAGAACCAACTGTTTTGTACTTTGATTACATGAATGTTCACTTATTATATATTGTTCATTGTTCTGCATGACTATAATATAATAATGTCCTGGAATATTTGTTGCATTAATAAGGTCATCGCAGATCCCTGCTATGATGAGAACCTTGAAATGCTATAACAATATTTTTAAATAAAGTTATGCGGTTGGATGACATACTATGATAGGACACATAATATACAGACCGTCATGTGCGAGTACTCGTAAGAAGACGGTACTCTCTCTCATGGAGTTCGCACTTGGTAATCTCTAAGATGGGAGATTATGAGAACAGACCCGCCAGTAGTAATTCTGCATGTCTTGGTGTCATCGGATATTGCTATCTGCGAGCGTGTGTAATGGTCCTTAGACTGGAAGATTATCATTAACTCATGTCATGACTCGCGCACTTAGATTTACTGACGAAAACCATCACGCAGACAGTTGGCGGGAAGTAGGGTAGGTTGGGTGCGTCACGAGTGACATGTTGTTAATGGATAAGTCGATGAAGGATTTGTCCCTTCCATTTATAGAAGTTGATATCTCGGCCCTTTGATTGAAATAGAACTGTCGCATTAAATTCCATGGCCATGGTGTAAACGACGAGTTTATTTCAGGTAGTCAAAGAATGACGGATCAAGCATATAGGTTTATGACACTTCCATGAAACCTGCTTGATGAGATATTGAGACAAAGGGATTAAATTACACAGTAAGCGTTCGTATGAGGTGATACGTCAATGCGGCGTCAACTTCTTTCTCTTGGGTGCCTTGACCCGTTGCTAGACAGTAATCTTGGACTTTAGGCAAGCTCGCCTAATGCCAACGAGAAAGAGGTTTAGAGGGTCACACACTAAGTGTATCCAAGTATCTCAAGTTGAATAAAGATTATTCCCGTACGTGGTTTAATAATTATTCAAGGAAGCCTAAGTTGTTTTAAATAATGGAGGAAAAATAAAATAAAACAAGTACACGCCGTGTATTATTAAATGTACACGTCGTGTAGTTTTCATTTTGGAAAGGAAATGAATAAATGAAAACAAGATATACACGCCGTGTACATTTAATGTACACGCCGTGTAGTTTTCAATGAAAAACAAGTACACGCCGTGTATTTATTATTACACGCCGTGTAGTTTTTTCAGTCGGGATTTTGAGGATATAATATTGTTTTAAATGATATTTATTATAATCAGTGTGGGCGCATGTCAAAGAATTAATTATTCGACATGGGGGTTTTAAATAAGAGTCAATGAAATAAATAAAACGCGTAACGCGTTTATTTATTGTCATAACTCTACAACCTCAAACCTGATTATAAATATCGTCACAAACCCAACTATTTTCCTACACACAACACCTCTGGAGAATTCTTTCAAGGCTGAAAGAACCTCTTCCTCCAAGAACGCTCTCAAGACCGAGAGAGATCCTCTTCCATCGGATCAAGACGATCTAAGGCGGACAACGCAAGCAAAGGTTTCTCCACGCTAGCACCCGAAGACTCCTTTGGCGACGTCCCGAGATACAAGGTACACGTGTGGATCACCGCTAGAGGAAGTCTACACTTGGCTTCTGCGACGCAACGACGAATCACATCGGAACGCGATTAAGAACATCAACGAAGAAAGAACACCCAAAAAGTATTTCTTTTTACTTGATTAAATTAATTATAATCAACCTGTAACGATTCTTGTTTGTGGTTCCGGGACAAACCTTCTTCTTTGTCTTTTTCTGTGATTCGATCCGTGGAGACTGACGTTTATCGTCGTATTGATCCCGGATTGATCATTGCTAATGACAAAAAGCCAAGTGGGCACATCCACCCACGCGCTTCCGCTGCGCCCAGAACCTTCAAATTGTCACCCCTAGCGAAAAGCCATGGGTGAAGATTAATTTTCCGGCTTCATTATGGGGGCATGTTTGGGGCATCTCCGTGAGCTTGCTAATGTTCTAGCTTCATTTCAAATGGACCATGTTTTTAGTATATGAATGTGTGTGTATTTTCTTGAGGGATTATCTTCGGATGTACTTATGCTTTCTTCCTTTTTTCTAGGAGTACATCTTGTGCTCTGCTTTATACTTTTCTTCCGTATAAAATAAAAAAAAATTCTTTTATAAAGGCCATGATTTTCTAATCATTACCTTCTTCGGTACTTAATCTTATTGTTTCTATAAAAGCCATGCTTTATACTTACCATTTTACTATGTTATTTTGTTGTTAATCTTCAGAATTGGATGACATGGGGACCTCCTTGAAGAAAAATGACGACGCAATAGTTTATCTCCTTAATTCGGGGTCTCACATTACGATGATGATTTTTTATTTTATCCGTATCATCCCTTCCTCTCTTATATTTCTCACTGTAAGTTTTCATGAGTAATACCCTTAGTTATTTCTTTATTTCATTATACTTTTAAATTTACCACCCTGCTTTCATGTACCTGTATTTACTGCAATGATAAAGCATCTAATTGCTTGTTAGTGCAGGGGAATATCTATCTAGTCCCTCCCCTTATTCATTGACTTGTTTTACCTTTTATTTTTTTTTATTTATATTTGTCTCTGCCCACACTTTTTCACTACACTTTCCTGAATTTTCTATCAGTCATTGCAGCAATTAAAAGGAAAAGTTGTTAGAAACCGAGTAGGGCCTGGGGGAATGAAAAAGGGTAAAAATGTCTTTGGTAGGGGAAGTATTTTTTTTTTTTTGGGGGGGGTCAGCTAAGTTGTTATAAGTCGCCTTTTCCACTGTAGTTCAGGTTCTAATTTTGCAATACAATACAAAGAAGTTTGTTCTTGGAAGCCCGTGCGAGTGTAGGGCCTTATTATTTGGCCTGACCTTCCGCCGTTCTTCACCACCTGATGAACCGTTTTCCGAAACACAAACTTGCTGCTCCTATTCCATATGCTCTGACGATGCCTTCCTTCGAACATTCTCTCAACAGTGATCGTGATAGGGTGCGGGATCAGTCAAGGGAGTGGGCTGTCTATACTAGGAGAAATAGGGGCAAAACAGTAATGCACAAAATGATGGTTAGTTTGTGTTTTAAAGGGGGGAGTTGGGGGCGAGCGAGGCAGGGATTATTTTCCGCTTGTTTCGAGTCGGCTCTCAGCTTGGGCAAAGGAGCAGGGGAAATGAAGTTATGAGTAGCACCACTGTCAATAAGAAAAAATACTGCGAGGTCGCCAATAAAACCCTCCATTTTTAGAACTGAATTATCGTGACACAACCGACTCGAAACAAGCAGAAAATAATCCCTGCCTCGCTCACCCCCAACTCCCTCCTTTAAAACACCAACTAACCATCATTTTGTACATTGACTGTTTTGCCTCTATTTCTCCTAGTATAGATAGCCCACTCCCCTGACTGATCCCGCACCCTATCAGATCGCGCCTCCACAACGTGTGTCTAAGAATCCTCGTAGCATATCGCTCATCTGCAACTCACAGCCCTGAGTTGATAGTGTACGGATTCCCCAGCACACTCGTTTCGACTGTTGTGCACTATTGGATCTTCTTCGCTTTCTGTTTCGAGGCGGTACGCTTGGATTCGTCGCGGCCAGTAGCAGTGCGCACCATTGGGGTTCGTTTTGCGGAGGCGTGCCTGGTCCGCCGATGCACTCTGTAGTTCTTCCTCTACCGGCTTGCGTCCAGCGCTGCCGCGCACTGCTGTTTTTCCATCCATTCCCATCGCTTCGAGACGTCATTGCCTGCCATGGAAACTCGACACCAAGCTAAATTGGATAACTTGGAGCAATGCCTCAATCGATTCGAAACAACGCTAAATGAGTTGGTTGCCAGCCAACAGTGAACGGACTAGGATCAACAGAGCTGGGAGAAGGATCTCAACGATCAAGGTGAGTTACACCGATTTGTGATGCGCCATTTCGAGAAACAATCACTGTGCGTTGAACCTCCGCCGAAAGAGGTAACAAAAAACTCGGGGCGACAGTCTGGTGCACTGACTGACTTGCAGCGTCCAGTGCGCGGGGTTTTGGACGCCCCTGCTCTCTCACCAGATCCTGCATTTTCTGTCTCATGGGTCGAGCTCCCTGTTTTCTCTGGCGTCGATCCACGAGGATGGCTCACCTGAGTCGAGATGTACTTTCACATTCATCACACCTGAACCATAAACTCTCCCTTGCTCAAGTTAACATGAAAGATATCGCCATTACAATGTTGGGCAAGGTCCTTTCGAACGTCACATGTTTTGTTTTCAAAGAGGAGTTGATGACTCAATTCAGTGGTGTCGACACCCAAAATCCTTACGAAGAACTGGCTGTCTTACATCAGAATGGTTTTGTTTCAGACTATATCGAACAATTCGAGAATTTAGACTCCTTAGTTCCTCGGAAGCCTGAGCCACAGTATGCAGGGTACTTTTTACATGGATTAAGCGAAGACATACGGAGTTGGGTGCGAGTTCACAATATAGATACTCGCCTGTAGGCAATGCGGCTCACTCACCATGTTGAGCTCGTTTTCACGGAGGCACAAACACTCAGTTCTGCAGCGGTGGATCGCAGAATTTTAACAAGGTCTGTGAAGTTGAACCATGATAGCCACATGACCGTCCAGGGACACACTTGCCTACTGGTACCATTCTGCCACCAGTCTGATGGGTGGAGTCCGCTGACAATAGATTTCGATGAGAGTTTTTCAGTCACACAACTTCGGGCTGGAGAGACCTGCACTTGACGACTCAAGAGTGGGAGGATAGACAATGCAAGAGCCTTTGTTTTCAGTGCGGGTTTCCCTATAGCTCCATGCACAAGTGTACCACTCCAAACCTGAGGCTGCTGCTGCTTGGGGAGGGGGATGATGGCTCTACAGATGGAGACACATAGTGGGCCACGGAATCAGATCGACACAATGACACACTGTCTCCCTTCATTTAGTCTTGAGGAAAAGACTGGTTTCAAGGGGCGGTGAGTGTTAGAAACCGAGTAGGGCTTGGGGGAATAAAAATGGGTAAAGATGTCTTTGATGGGAGGGGTGGAGTTTTAAGTGGGGAGCGGGGAGAGAGGAAGGGCGTGGAGGGATTCAGTTGCGAGTCGGCCATTGAGCTTGGGTGGGAGGTTCCTGTGGAATTTCTTGAGTCTTCCTCTTTCCACATCTTCTTCTTCATTCTTCTTCCTTTACATAGCCTCCTCCACTGTAATTCAGGTTCTCATTTTGAAATACAACACAAAGAGGCCTGTTCTTGGCAGCCTGTGCCAGTGCAGGACCTTATTAAAAGCGATCAATATTGTGTGTAGCATTAGCTATTGTTAGTCTATTTTTTTGGGTATTCATATGCTCACAACATCTTCAGTGGATTTAAGTACTCTTTTTTCTGTGTACTTAAAGTTGGGTGTAATCTGAAAGGTTAGTGGTGGTAAAAGGAGGCCCAAGGTTGAAATTTTAAGAACTCAAGGCATAAGGGATCCTTTTCCAGCATCTATTGATAAGTTTGTTTTTGTGCAGCATATGTAACTTTGAAGATACTGTTCCTGGTTGCTGTTAATTAATCGGGCTGTTTCCTTCAGGTTTTCTGAGAATGAACTTGTGCTTGTGATATTTTGTTGGCAATGCTACTCTGTTGTCTCAATCAAAAGGTATGTTTTTCAGTGATTTAATTTTGATGAAATTGCACCTGCTGAGGCAAACTTGACTTAATTATTATTCTGGTTCCATTACTTCCTTGAAATGAATAAACAACCACTCACTGAGTATGTACCAGAATTATATATAATATTTACCATTGGTCATATGCTCTGCGGCTTTGGTTCTGCTAGTGGAAGTTCTTGATCTCCAAGGGCCCATGTTTCATTGTATAGGGTTTCTGTTCTAAGTTACCTCACTACATCACCTGTATTTTTTTTTAATGAATAGAAGTGAACATATAGCCTTTTCTTTTTTCCTCTTACATGTCTTATTACCGCAGACAATTTTTACATGCTTGTGCATATTGGCTGTTGATTTCAAAATATTTCCTAGAAGATATGCTAAGATAGAGACATACGGTATTAGTTTGGTAAGACCGCTGTCACTGTTTAATAAATATTTTCGTTGAAGTTTGTGAATGATGATTTTATTTTTAACTTAATGGAATTAACTAAATTTCTCACCTTTTGAAAATCCATATGATGCAACCCTAGGGGTGGATATTAATGTTTGATAATGAGTTGTTTAGGTTATCATTTCTGTTTCTCCACTGAATGATCAGAGACAGTTTCACTTAAACTTGTCTGAATGGGTTTTCATTAACACGATTAGTCATTTGTTATCATTTTTGGCTCAGATTCTTTTCTTTCCCGGTTCAATAATGGCATGTAACATATTGCATGATCACAGACTATGGATTCAATAAGCACTCCATTAAGACGGCTTGAAACCCTTGATTTTATTTTCTTGCTTAGTTCTGGCCAAGCAGTTGGGTTAATGTTTAATGCATGCCTCTCCTAAAAGGCTGCATGCTTAGTTCTGGCCAAGCAGTTGGGTTAATGTTTAATGCATGCCTCTCCTAAAAGGCTGCAATAAACAATATCGTAGGATGTCTACCTATTTCTTTCACATGGAGGATGAGATCTATTGGAATCAGGCCAAGATTGAATGTATTTGACACTTATCCGTACAAGGAAAACCTTGTCAGCAATACTATGATTTTTCACATTATACATGACTATTTTGTTCCATTTTACTTGGTGAGTTTTATGGGATGCTTTAGAAGGGAAAATAGAAAAAAGTGGGACAAATAATAGGTAAGTTAGTGCCTTGTTGCTGACTCTGTAGACATAGCAGGAATCCTTGGACGTGGTTTTTTCATAGGCACGGTTTCTTTTGGCTGGAGGAAAAATCTACAACCAAGATCTTTAGCTTTATTATGATTAGGTGAAGTTGTCGATGATCTGTTTTCTTCATTTTCATGAGCATTGGAAGCTTTATGATAGAACCATGGGCCAAACTGAAAAAACAATTAAGTAAAATGCTAAAACATATATTATAATTATTGAAAAACTTGAAGAGAAAAATTGCAATTTTTACTGTGTATGCGTGGCAATGTAAAATTATGATATTGATAGTGATGTGGAATTAAAGGAATATCCTACATTGCTGATCCGAAGCCTGGATAAAGGAGGGTTGTCGGTCCGAAGCCTGGATGAAGGAGGGTTGTGTTTGGTAGTCAACGACCAGCGTAAAACTTCGTCAAATCTTTTCATGACATGGATCAAATGTATCAATATGCTAATATGAGGTCGTTTCCTAGAAGCAACGTGTTGTACTGCTCGAGTGCGGTGTCAAATGAGCTAGAACCGCTACATCGGCACCCGGGTGTAGTGTTAAATGAGTAAGGGTCTTCACACCTTTGTAGACGGATATGGGGGTAAGGAAGCTAGTCCAAAACCATGAGCTTAGGATAACTAGTTTGAATATTGGAACTTTAACAGGTAAATTTGTGGAATTGGTAGGTATGATGATTAGAAGAGAGATTAGTGTATTGCGTTTACAAGAGACTAAATTGGTGGGTGAAAATGCAAAAGAATTGGATAGCTCTTCAAACTATGGTTCTCACGTAAAACTAAGACTAAAAATGGTGTTGGTGTTATGGTTGATAAGACTCTAAGAGATAAGTGGTCGACGTCATAAGATCAGAGAATAAAATCGTAACTATTAAGATAGTTATAGGAAATGAGACTTTCAACTTTGTTTATGCGACTCAAGTTTAGATGCACATCAGAAGTCTACTTTTTGGGTTACTTTAGAAACTTCGATTCAAAGTTTGCCGCAACATGAAAAGATTGACCTCATTGGGCATGTGGGAAAGGATTCTAGATATCACATTAGTTGCCATGGAGGGTTTGGTTTGGTTGTAGTGAATGATGAAGATCTAGTATCTTAAACTTTGCCTATAGTTATGATTTTGTGGTAGCTAATAATTCTTTAGGAAATGAGAGGAATATCTTATTACTTATAAAACTAAAGTCACAAGATCCCAAATTGATTATTTTCTGGTTAAAAGGTCGGATAAAAAATTTATCAAGGATTGTAAGTTTATACCAGGTGAAAGTTTGACCACACAACATCGTTTATTAGTTTTGGGTCTGCAAGTTAAGAGTTACAAGAGAAATATGAAACAATTAAGGAATTTGAGAATTGGATTCTTAAGGATTCTTAAGGACAACCTTATAATGGAATTTAAGAACAAACTTTTGAAAGAAGTGGATTGGGAAGTTCAAGGGATCTTTGACTATATGTGGGATGAGGTGGCTAAAAGTGTCCGCAATATAGCTACTTCTATTATAGGAGTATCAAAAGGGTTTTGTCCAAAAGGAAAAATCATGTTGGTGGAATGAGAATGTCCAACTTAAAGTTGAAGCGAAACAAGAATTATTTAAAGCTTTACACCTTTGTAGCAGTGCAAATATTTGGGCTTGATATTTTGTTGCTCGTAGAGAGGCTAAGAAAGCCGTTAGTGGGGCTAAATCTCTAGTTTTCAAAGATCTATACAATTCATTACATACTAAGAATCGTGGAAGAAAAATCCATAGTTCAATTAGTGGTAGAGAGCAGAAATCTAGAGATTTAGATTAAGTTCAGTGCATAAAAGATGAAAAAGGACGTACCTTTTTTAAAGATGAAGAAATGAAAAAAAGATGGAGATGCTACTTTAATAATCTCTTCAATGAAGAGCGGATGTGTGGATTAGACTTGGACAATCTAGGTATTAATAGCGAGGAACCCGATTACAACTATCATCGAAAAGTTCATCCTTTTGAGGTTAAAGATGTTTTAAGGACAAAAAATGGTAAAGTAGTTGGGCTAGTTAACATTTGCGTTGAAGTGTGAAAATATTCAGAGGAGTTGGGTATCAATTGGCTCTCTAGGTTATTTAATGAGATTATGAAATATAAAAAAATGCTCGATGAATGGAGGAAAAGTTCTCTAGTGCCCATGTATAAGGAGACATTTTAAGTTGTGAAAATTATAGAGACGTTAAACTTATGAGTCATACCATGAAAATTTGGGAGAGTGATACGGATGATTTGAAGGGAAACTAAAGTTTTAGATAATCAATTTGATTTTATACCTGGACGTTCAACCACAGAAGCAAATTATTTGATTAGAGGTCTGATGAAGTATTATCGTTGAAAAGCCCAAGATTTGCATATGGTTTTCATTGATTTGGAAAAGACACATTATAAAGTTCCTAAAGAGGTTTTATGGAAAACTTTTGAAAGAAAAGGGGTGCAAGTGACGTATATCAAACTTATCCAAGACATGTATGAAAGGAGTTTTAACTTCAGTTAGAGCTTCAGTAGGTGACACTACGACTTTCCCATCTCGATAGGACTGGATCAAGGTTCGGCTTTAAGCCCATACTTTTTTGCATTGGTCGTAGATGAACTTATGAAGCATATTCAAGATGAGATACTTAATTGCATGTTTTTTTTCAGATATAGTTCTTGTCGCAAAATCCAAATGGACAATCAATTTAAAGTTTTTGGAGAGATTTTGGAATAAAAAAGTTTATGTGTTAGTAGGGACGAAACATAATATATGGAGTGTCATTTTAGCAATGTATTGTGTAGTAGTATTATGGATGTGATATTAGGAAACCATGTTGTTTCTAAACTTGATCCTTTTCGATATTGAGGCTCATTTTTACAATGTGCTAGAGATATCAATGCGGATGACTATCATAAGATTCAAACTAAATGGATAAAATGGAGAAAGGCTTTTGGGGTGCTTTGTGATCATAAAATTTCTTTGAAATTGAAGGTAAATTTTATAGTTTTGTTATGAGACTAACTACTATTCTATATGACAGTGAGCGTTGGTTTTTGACGGGACATTTTGAACAAAAAATAAGGGTATCAATAATGAAAATGTTAAGATGAACATGTGGGCATACTAAGATGAATAATATTTAGAAATGTATGTATTCGAGATAAAATTGGAGTGACTCAGATTGATGAGAAAATGACTGAGATTAGATTAAGATGGTTTGAACATATTAGATGAAGACCTAGAGATGCATATGTTAACAGGGTAAACTTAATGACTAATTTCCCTATTAAAAGAAGTAGAGGTAGACCTAAAATGACCCTTAAAAAAACCATTCAAGATCTTGTTTTAAATGGTTTTAATGAAAATATGGTCTTCAATAGAGCCAATTGGCGATGTTTGATCCATATAGCCAACTCCATTAATTAGGTTTAAGGCTTGTTTGTTGTTGTTATTTTTGTTAAATTAAAGGAATACTAAGAAGGCTGGCCTATTGATTGAACTATAAATGTATATAGAAGGAAACAATTATTGTGTTTTTATAGATGAATAGGCTTGTGGCCTACTATTAATTTCAAATTTTCCCCTCATTTCATATAGGTTGTTGGTTTGTTTGTGTGTGATTTCTTCTTCTTTCTTTTTCAAATTTCTTCTCTATTTTTTAGCCAATGAATCACTGCATATTATTTTGTTTTTGATTGTTTTTCATATTAACAAATGCTAAGCTTAGTTTGATAAAATCAGATGGATCTTGGGGTAGGGTGTTTTGTGCTTGCAAATGCTTTAGTTTCACGACAAGCATGGAATGTCTCATCGAGGTGGGTTGTTGTTGGAACTTATTTCATTGTACAAAAAAAATTTTGCTCATTAATGTGAAGCAGTTTATTAACGTTTGTCTTCTTCCTGAGCATTTTAATTTTTATCTTTAGTTTTTATGCAGTTATGTAAATTTTGTATTACCATATAAAGAATTGAATAATCAAATCATTCACCATTTATTTTAAATTCTTTATTTTTATTTTTATTCTGTTCAGTTTTTTTTTTAGTTTTCTAGTTTTTTTGGGATTTTTTAATCATTTATTTTAATGGTTTAGGAATGTTATGGAATTGTTAAGTTTTATTTTTCAAGAATCACAATGGCATGGTTGGTATCAGCCTTTTTTGAAAATAATGTTCATGAACTGGTTTCCTGTCCTCTCTCTCCATGGTTCTACTATTTTTCTTCATCTCTCTCTCTTTTAATTTTTATGTCGATAGATTCTTCTCTTTTTTGTCTGTTTTGTTCAATCTTCTTCCATTAGTTTTTTTTCCTGGCAAAGTGTCTTTTTTAGTGTTTGCAAGGAAAACCAGATGTTTTGTTCTGTGGAAATGCTGTTCGAAAAGGACCGTCAAATGTCACAGTGCATTGAAGCTGAGTTTTCTTCAATGATGTCACAGTCAAATTCTGCAACTTCTTTGTGTCATATATTTCTTATATGTTATAGTATATCTATGGATTGATGACCCTCTTGAAAACAAGGGCATCATATGTGATTTTAGTTTCTTAAACTACCCCAAGGATTAATTTATATGATTTATGATTCTCAAAGTCTGATTGCTGACAATTCTTGGAATTTTGATGAATTATTCCGCTAGTTGATCCACAGTGCTGATATTCTCTAAGAGATGGGATTGGGAGGAATGCAAAGTTTTGTTTTAACAGAACTCATTCCAGTCCTTACGATTTCATATCTTATCTTATTTTGTTACCTTCAGTGTTCCATGGTAGTTATTGGGGATTGTTTTGTTCTCCTTGGTTGGGAGTGATAATGACTTATCTTACTTTGAAGCATCCTTGATCACTCCACTTTCCTTTACAGTGACGACACTCGCCTTTTTTTTTAAAAAAAAAAATCTGAATAAATGCTCTTTATTCACTACCTTCTCCAATTTTCATAATCTTTTTTCACCTTGAGCACTTTCCATTACAGTGATGATACTCACCTTTTTTATTTTTATTTTTTCATCTGGATAAATGCCTATTTACTACCTGCTCCATTTTTCATCCCTTTTCACCTTGAGCACTATCCCTTGACCTGCCAAATTAAATCAAGAATCACAAGATTCCCTGTACAATAAATGGATTTTATATGGACAATTATGCTTGTCAGTGTCAACTCTGGTGATTTGAATTGTTGTGTTGGACACAACCAAGTCGAGCCCTCGGCCAGAGTCATGTATTGGAGCCTCACATCCTATTTCTTCTAGGGTATATATCGCAGGTCTATCTATAAATAAATTTCCTCACCTCTTATCAATATCGGGACCCGCCCCCACTGTCAGACTACGAAGATGGAAGTAACCCTGAATAGGCTATGGGCTGACTACTAGTTCTGAGGGTATAAAACACGCACATATGAGATATTATCCACAAAATTCTCAGGAAAAAGATAAAGAATCCACCTATCAATTTCGTGAATAAAATAAATCAATCTCAATACACGTGCCATACAAAACAAGATTAAAAAGGGTAATACCACGAGCAACTTCTATGACAACAACTCATGAACATCATAAAGCCTCGAACAACCTCCATGAGTTGGAAATGTTTAGCCTGATCACCAACTCTCTCCCTCAGACCTGGAGAATAAATAAATATAAATATTGCGGTGAACATACAAGTATACTCAATAGGATTCTTCTCAAAACTTCTCATGCAAATGTGGAAAAAGCACAATAAAATCTTAATGAATAAACCATGAAAACAACTCGTTACCTAAATCTGACAAGTTTCCAACCTTACCTGACCATTTAAGTTTCCAACCTTACCAAGGCCCACTCACTAGATATTGTGCATAAGTAACATGATATTGAAATCATATATAAAAAGGGTTACCCCACATCTTCTTTTCCATTGAACCAGTTGCCCTAAACCCAAATGTCATACATCACGATTCTCTCATCCCCTCCACAAGTCACACCGTACATTCGTGTAAACACATCATTGCTACATCTATATATCCACATCCACAACGACACATCACAACCACATCATCATCACATCCCCATAATCCCATTATAAAGACGATATCCATTACAACCTATGTAAATACACACTATACCTTAAACCATTATAGCTCTTGTATTTATACATATGTGATAACCATAAGCCATTACAGTCAGAATACACGTATACGCTATAACCTTAAGCTGTCACAACCCATATACATGTATGTCATAACCATGAGCTGCTACAACCTGCATGAGTACACATCCTATAATTGTAAGCCATTACAGTCCGACTATGCATACCATACTACGTTTGGAAGAGGGAGCAGGGTAGGGGAAGTAGTCAGCCATCCATATCCTTAACAACCCATATGTTGAGAAAACACTCGGAACCCAACGCCAAGTATGGACGACAGTCGTGCTATCTGACTCGGGTGGTGTAGCACATGAAATAACAAAGCATAAAGAATATATAATAACACACGCCCATTTTAGGGGCAATTAACCAATCTAAAACTCGAATTATAATTATCGTCCTACATGACAACTTGGCTGCCAACACTAAGTAGGAAGATGATAATCTCCTTAGCACACAACAAGCATTGAGATTTATCACCATCACTTATCATTCATCATTAATCAAATGCCGCCATTTTATAATATCTCATAATCAATCCTGGATTAATATTCATGTTAATAATTTGAAGATAAGGTGCTTTTATTCAACATTATAATTTTCATTACCATAATCCATGCTCTTTTAATCATTATCCTAAACGGTGGTTTCTTCTTATGAACATATCAATATCCCACTACAATCATCATTAATAACTTTCAGATGTTTAATCATAATCCATTTACTATACAACAACAATAATAACAAACCCTAAATCCTATTACATAATCTGTTTACTATATCATCATTAAATCTTCAAGAACCATATCCTTTAATTAATTCATTAATTATTTTACCATTACATAACTCTGGGATACTAAGACACAACTATTCCCTCACAAGGAAGATAATTCGGCAAATGAATTAAGAAAACAACAAATCAAATAACAAACAACTGAACATTAGATATTCAGTGACAATGAATACTTCTAACTCAAGCCAATTGCCACAACATCATTCCTAACACCTTTCCACACTATCCATACTATCCCACAATCAACCACATCAAGCTTCCACCACAACAATATTAAAAACTCAAACCTCGCCTTTTCAACAAACCCCGAATTAGGTTTCAATTTAAAACTTAGATAAATCTTTAATATTATAAGGTAACAAAATCATAATACCAGCAACAAAAAATGTCAATAAAAAATCGTCATTGCTTCAACCAATGCATACAAGCTTAATGCAAACAAGGACTGAACATAGTCGACCACCAATATCAATTCTAGCTACATCATCTTTTCTTACCATCTTAGTTTAATTCATTATGAACAGTGTTATAAAAAACCCTGGAGTATTTTTGGGTTGTGTTTGTTGATAAGGGCGATGAAAGAACTTTCAAAGCAGCTTATAAAGTCATGAAGAAGACTTGAGGAGTTTTGGAAGAAGTTGGGACCACTTGTAGCAGTTTTGTCTGCAGGATAAAAATCATGTCGTGACATCCTAGGTCACGCTATGAGCAGACTGTTAGAATAATCTGTTCTGGAGGGTTTTCACTACCTGATCCATTGGGGCCCGCCCGACTGTTGGAAGGCCGAGCCATGACAATCCCAAGCCCACCTCCAATAGGGTAGGGGCTGACGACAAGTGTCGAGAAGACATAAATGAAATGGGAGGCCTTTGCCTAATTTACCAGTACACATGCACCCAACCATCTCCATGCAAAAGTGTAGAGGAAAATAAAAGACAGTAACATTTAGAGTGTAAACATGCATGCAATAACCTCTAGAGAAATACAACAGAGTACGATAGTATAAACCAAAGTGAAAGAGACAATATACACACTCAACCAGAAATGAAGTCCCAACTTGGCAGCAACTGGAACAAAGGAAAATTGAGAGCCTGACTACTGATCTCCAAGTTTGACCACCCTATGCTGTCTATGCATCCGAGTATCACTATGCTCCATCGATGTCACTGTTGAACTGATCATCATCTGCATAAGACACGACACATGTGAGTAAAGCCCATGCATGAGTGATTACATACCCAATAGGATTCTTCGAAAACCAAAAAGGGAGTGATAGAAAGATAAATAAATGGTCAACTCAACCCATAACAAGAGGGAAACAAAACCCATCATAAATATATCATCATAAAGAAACCCATATGAGAGAGAAAGTGGATCTCCATCTCACAGCCTAGCTCATGACGACTAGTCTGCCTGCAGCTCTAAAGGTCCATCTTCGATACCCAACATCTCGCGTGTTTGTCTGAGAAATCCATGTAGAGGACCCGCACCTCTCCATTGCTCCACAACCCGAGGGGGCACAATCTCTAATAAAGGTCTCACGCCTTAGTACGATAAGGGGGTGCCACTCAGTAGATAGAGGACCCACGCCCTGGTGTGACAGGGGGTACCATCTTGTGGAAGGAGGACCCGCACACTAGCATGATAGAGGGTACCACTCAGTAAATATATATATAGATGAACCACACCCTGTTCCATCAGGGGTGACACTCGACGAACGAAGGAACCACACCCTAGCACGATAGGGAGTTACCACTCGGTAGGTGGAGGACCCACACTCTAGTCCGTCAGGGGGGTTCAACTTAGTAAACAAAGGATCCACGCCCTAGTGCAATAAGCGATTTCCAACCCTGACATCTCTCAGATCCTACCCTAATTACTGCCATCGTCGAGCATTGCTTGAAGAAGCATCACGCTCAGAACACTTCACATCGTATCTCGTATACCACAACAAAGACCACCACCACGTTATATTCAGATAGACTACTCGCATGCTAAAATCCGAGTCCCTAGGAGGAGATACGAGAGGAAGATGTTTTTGGGAGAAGTATACGACGTGTATTGGGGTCTACATGATGTGTGACCCCACCTCATCATCTGGCCGTGTTCTCCCCTGAACATGGCTCAGAGAGCCATGCAATACTACACGACGTGTTCTCATTGAACATGGTGTGTATGTTCACCCAGGGTCCTGGGCGTGTACACCTGGCACACGGCTTAGCTGGCCAAGTACCGCAACACAACGTGTCCATGAGGGCCCACAACGTGTATGACCACCTGGGGTCCTGGGGCGTGTACAACTGACACACGACTTGGCTACCCGGGTAGGGTCACACGACATGTGGGCCTGGACAAACGGTGTGTGATCCTTAACTTGGATAAAAACCCTAGTCGCTGTGAAAAAGGAAGTACACAGTGTGTGTTCTTCCGCACTATATGGTGTGTGGTCATATTTTTCACAGAATTCCAGATCCATCACGTGGCTCTCCAAATCCACCTTCACCGCTGCTTTCCTCATCGACCGACCACTAAAAAATGATGGGGGTTGTCTCCGAACTTCGATTCCGGCCCTCTGGTGGCCAGAAATTGGAATTTGACTACCCGCACGAAGCTCGCCTCACGTCCCATAGCGCCTCCAGTCGCCGTCGCCGATCTAGATCCCATATCCACAAAGCATCACCCACAAATCATCCCGATCCATTCTTAAATCACCAATTCATTCGTCGTGCATGCAACTACCTTGAATTCGGGGGTTCGATCATGCTTGAACCCGCCCCGACAATGTCGAATCATGATCCCGTGGCCCAACGATGAAGAACGCGAAGAATGAGTGGGAGAAAAAGCACAAGAACAAGGGTGAAACCATCGTTGGCCAAGCGTTCTTGGCTAATGATCATATAGACGGGAAATCCATGGGTGTTGACAATGCATAATAAATAATTTGGAATCAAAAAATCAAATCATTAGAACAAGCTCATGTGAAGGGCAAACTAATCGTATATCAAAAGTAGATAATAAAATCAATGATCAATCTTTTAATCAAAAGAGCGAAAACCACAATTGACGAGCCCTACCTCGATTTGGATCGATCGTTGGTGAAGATTGTGTTTGCTAGCGATGAAGACGATCCATTCATTCACTGTATCTCAATCCACATCGATCCGATTATTATTCGTCATCCGATCTCGATCCGCTAATGAAGAACATCCAAGGCTCCTATTAATTCTCTCAGGGTTATGCAACTAACTCTAATGAATTTCTATAATTGGGTATTTACAGAGGGATTTAGCTCATGGGCATTTAAAATAAAATAATTAAATTTAATTATTTATTTTAATTAAATGCACTGCCAACTACTGCCTCGACCGGACGTTCGACGCTGACCAACCTTAGGTTGCGCCTAAGGTAAACCCAGCATTCCGAATTCAACCGTGGTCTCAAAATTTTCGTCCAAGGCCTGAACAATGGGAGAGACCAAAACAATGCACACACATGATATAATATAATAATATTTTCAATATATCAATTCTGAGTTTCTTCAGGGTTCGAAATCTTGCGCTGACTCAACATCTAGCTTCAAAAATATTCTTTAATATATTTCAAAGTATTACAAGACAAAAATAGAGTCACTACATTCTCCCCTCCTTAAGTCCTTTTGCCTCAAAAAGCACAAGCTAAACAAAAAAGGTGGGGATATCGCTCCCAGGAGCTCTTTCACATGCTCTCGTGCTGCTACAACACACAAATCAAGGGAATGATCCATTCTCATAGGAACCTCTCCTGTCAATCCTCAATCACCACCAGATACTCCGCAAAGGTGGCTCCATTTTTGATTTCCAGCTCACCCCGGTCAATAACGTGCATAGGATCATGCATATATCTTTTCAGCTGCGACACATGAAAGACATCATGCACCTGGTCTAACTGTGAGGGCAGTGCTAGGTTGTAAAAAACCTCACAAACCCTCCACAGGATCTCGAACGACCTGATGAACCTCGAGGATAACTTGCCTCCTCGACCAAACCTTGTGGGGAGAGTCATAAGAAAACATGATCTCCTTACTCGAACTCCAAGGGCCTATGGCGCTGATCTGCATAAGATTTATGTCTTCTCTTGACTCTCCTCATCCGCTCATGGATCACCTGAACCTTCTCCGTCGTCACCGACACCATCTCTGGACCAACAAGAGATGTCTCTCCAATCTTAGTTCAACACATGAGTGACCTGCAGGGTCTCCCATATAGGGCCTCAAAAGGTTCCATGTCGATCGTAGAGTGATAATTATTATTATAAGCAAATCGTACCAATGAAAAGTGATCCTCCCGGCTCTGTTCAAAGTACAAAACACAAACTCTCAACATATCCTCCAACACATAGATAATCCACTTGGCTGCCCATCCCTCTGGGGGTGAAACACTGTATTCATCCTCAATTGGTTCATGAAGGCCTCATGCAAGTCTCTCCACAACCGTGACGTAAACCACACATCCTGGTCGGAGACAATCATCGAGGGTTCCCTATGAAGCCAGACGATCTCTCACACATACAACTGCCCCAGACTCTCCACTTATCTTTGCTCCCTGATGACAAGGAAGTGTGCTAATTTGGTAATTCAGTTAACTATCACCAGATGACGTCATGTACTCTCACTATCCGTGGAAGCTTTGTCACAAAATCCATGAATATGTCGTCCTATTTTCACTTCGGGATCTCAAGAGGTCATGTTAAACCTGTCGGAACCTAATGCTCAGCCTTCACCTGCTGACATGTGAGACATCGAGAGACGAACTCAACTACGCTCTGCCTCATGCCAGACCACCAAAAGCTACCACTGAAGGTCCTTTTATATCTTTGCCATGCCAGGATGTATAACCAAGGGGGAAGTATGAAACTCCCTCATCACCTCCTCTTGTAATGTGATTGGAACAACCGTCCGTCCCTAGAAAAGAATGACGTGCTCCCCTCCTTCAGAGAATCTATCTGGTCATGTAGAATCACACAGTTGATGTCTCCCAACTAAGCCTCCCTCACACACCGGAGAAGTAGAGGAGTCACCACTATCGACTGAAAAAAAGCTGCACCCCTCTTCTCTACCAAGGTCAGCTGCAAAGAAGCCAACTGCTCATACGCCTTATCCACCAAGTGAGAGCAGAACTTCCTGCTAAGGGCATCTGCCACTACATTTCCCTTCCCAGGAGTATAGACTATCTTGAAGTCATAGTCCTGCAGGAATTCCAACCCACACCCCTGTCTTAGGTTCAAATATCTCTGAGTGAAGATATACCTGAGACTCTGATTGTCTGAGTATACAACAAAACACTCTCCCAGAAGATAGTGCATCCAAATCTTCAGAACAAAGACTATCGCTGCCAACTCTAGGTCGTGAGTAACATAGTTCTTTTCATGGGGTCTCAACTGTTGGTTCTGGGCACAACAAAAGCATGCGGTGGTGGGTGATATATTAAAATTTCTTTTAATAATCATTGCCTGAAATCAAGAGCGAGGATTTTTCACATCAAATTTATAATTAATTTATTTAATATTTAAAAAAACAAATACCTGGACTTAAGAACTTTCTTCGTCGGTGAATGTTGATTATTTGAAAAGATCCTTTCGAATTACCTTTGTTACGTTGTGAGGATCCAAGGATGAAATCCCTCTAGCGGTGATCCATACATGCTCTTATGATCTCCGAGCAACACCACTCGATCTCCAGGTACTGGCATGATGAGTCGAATGTCTTGCATTGTTCGTTCTTGATCACTCGTTCTTCAGTCTTGAAGGAATATCTATTGCGCTTCTCATTTTTGAGAGGGAGAGAGGAGCCGAGAGAGAATTCGTTGTGCGCAACAATTCTCTATTCTCAATCTTGGATGCACTATATAATAGACATAACCGTCTATTTATAGAGTTAAGATTTAAGTTAAAATATTATTTAATTTTATGCCGACCATTAAATAACATTTATTACCTTTAATAAACCCCATACCACATAATAATAATAATATTATTATTATTTTGTGGCACGTGCCGACTTGTGAAATAACAAATATTATTTAACTGACTTGTTAATTAATAATTGTCACCGAACACGGTCTTGTTCCCTTCGAACTCCTTTTGCATTTATTGAACACTCGAATAAAAAATTCATTCATAAATAAATATTTCATTCACATATTGATGAATAAATATTTATTAAATATTCAATAAAATAAATAAATAAATTTCAATTCACATGTCGACGAATAAATAATTATTTAATTTATGCGATCAATATAACTTGAATAAAATTATTTATCAGACTTGAGAATAATATTTATCCCATTAATTAAAATCAAATATAATTTAATAGAGATCAACAGAAACACTTAGTGCGTAAGCCTCTAGGATTCTTTCTCGTTGACATTAGGCGGACTTGCCTAAAATCCAAGATTACTATCTAGCAATGAGTCAATGCACCCACGAGAAATAATTTAATGTCACAACGTCGACAAACACATACAAATGCTCACTGTATAATATAATCTCTTTGTCACAATATCTCATCAAGCATGTTGCACAATGGTGTCATCAACCTATTTACTCGATACGTCTTTCTTTGACTATATGAAATAAACACATTGTTACACCATGCCCATGAAATTTAATGTGACAATTCTATTCCAATCAAAGGCCTGAGATATCAACTTCCATAAAGATAAAAGAGACAAATTCTTTCTTGACCTATCCATTAATGACATGTCAATCGTGACACACCCAACGTACAATACTTCATGCCAACATATAACAACTAAATCTTTTTAATTTTATTAACAGAAAGAGGGGTACAAGATAGCTAAAAACTAAAACAATGAAGAAACAAAGCAAGAAAACACTAAGGGGGTCGGAAATAATGAAGGCCTAGGGCATCCCCTCGAACCAAGACAACCCCTTCAGCAGGTAACGAGCCCAAATCAAAAAAGAAAGTAACCATCGAACTTTGAGGAGCCCTAGAAGCGAGGAAGTATGCAACTTTATTGCCTTCACGATAGATATGAAGGATGTTTACTCCGTTGGTGATAAGTCTCTTGCATTTGCGAATGAAATAAGTAATGTTCCAAGGGGCGCTATAGCCAAATGAGGCAATAAAAGAAAGAAGCACTGATATGTTGATATCCCGAACAACACCACCGCCCCTCATCATACCCATGCCGTAAGAGCCATCCGTGTTAAGTTTAAGATCAAACCTGTGGGGATGCTAGCTGATCTAACGGCCTCGAGGCAAGTTAGCACTGCAATGGTACTGTCTGGTGAGCGAGATAGCCTTGAAAGCGGGGGCCTCCATCCAGTTGGGAATTAGCAGAGCAATATCCATGAGAAGCCACCACATCCTATAGACCACATCCAATTTAGAGCTCGACACACCCTCATAGCGAGCTTTATTCCGAGCCTCCCAGAGACTCCAACAGCCGGCCGCAAGAACACACACTCTTGCCTTCTTCTCCAGAGAGCTGGACTCAGATTTGTGAAACCATCTCGTAAGAAAAGAGTCAGCAGGAGAGGTTTGCGTGTGGAGCGCAGTACCCTGACCGAAGATGAGCTGGGCCCAGTCACTTTCGACGAAGAGATGTCTAGGAGTTTCCACCTGCGGTTTGACATAGTAGGAACACCTGGAAGTGAGATAGATGCCGGTGCGCTTCACTCTGTCATCAGTCGGTAACACCTCATTTCGGATGCACAACATAAGGAAGTTCAACTTGGTCGGTAATTCCTTGTACCAAAGAGCTCCCCCCCAAGCATCCCTCTGGATTTGCGGAGCCTATAGTCTGCGATAATCTTTCCCAGAGAAGCTCCCGATGGCTTCCTCGAGAAAATACATTTGTCTGGTTCTAAAGATAACTCAATGAGATCAAAAAGGGATCATTATTCCTCGTCCAGAACTGCTTGCGTGACAGTTTTGGTCAGTAAATCTAAGTGCACAAGGCACGACATACATTAATGATAATCTTAATGTCTAAGGACCATTACACACACTCGTAGATATGAATATCCAATGACACAAAAACATGTGGAAATCTTACTGGCGGATTGATTCTCATAATCTTTCATCTTGGAGATTACCAAGTGTGCATTTCATGAGAAGAACCCTCAACCGCTTATGAGCACTTGCACCCGACGGTTTAAATACTATGTGTCCCATCATAGTACGTTATCCAACTGCAGAACTATATTAAGAATATTATCATAGCACTTGAAGGTTATCATCATAGAGGGGAACTGCTGTGACCTTATCAATGCAACAAATACTCGAGGACAATATTACATTAAATCCATGCAAAATAATGAACAATATGTAATAAGATGTTTAATTAATATTCATTCCATCGAATATACATGTAATCAAAGTACAATTAGTTGGTCCTAGACACTAACTCTAACATCCACTGCCTTGACCCATATACGACCACTTTCTGCCTTGACATCAACATGAACCTGAGCCCAGCTCCATAGGCATCACAAAACACTACGTACTGTGTGCCCTCCTTTGGTAGTCTCAACACGAGTGCACTGGTCAACCTCAACATCAACTGCTCAAAGGATACCTGGCACTGATCGGTCCAGATAAACGACTTCCCTTTTTGTGTTGTGGTGGCTAAAGGGGATGCTACTCTGGAAAAGTCAGAAACGAACCTCCTGTAGTACCCACCAAAATAAGAAAACCCTGCACCTCCGACATGTTCTTGGGTGGCTCCCAAGAAAGAACTACATCAATCTTCACTGGGTCCACAACCAAACCGTGCTCAGAGATGACATGCCCCTGAAAGTGAACCATGTGGATCCAAATCTGACACTTCGAGAGCTTACCATAAAGCTAGTGCTCCTAGAGCAAGTTTAGGACCATCCTCAAATGTTTTGCATGGTCATCCTCTGACACAGAGTAAATGAGCATGTCATCAATGAAGAAAACCACAAATTGGTCCAAGTATGATTGGAAGACCCAATTCATCAGAGGCATAAACACTGCAGGGGCATTCGTCACACCAAAAGATATTACCAGGAACTCATAGTGGTCGTAGTGACATCAGAATGCCATCTTCGGAATATCAGACTCGTGAACTCTCAACTGGTGGTAGCTGGATCTGAGATCAATCTTCAAGAACCAACTCTCGTCTCACAACTGGTTAAAGAGGCCATCAATCCTTGGCAAGGGGTATTTGTTCTTTATCATTACCTAGTTTAGGTGATGATAATCAACACAAACCCTCAAGCTCTTGTCCGCCTTTTTCATGAACAAAACTGAAACTGCCTAGGGGGACACACTGGGTATGATGAAACCCTTTTCTCAAAGGTCCTCCAACTGAACCCTCAGCTCCCGAAGCTCGGTAGGGGCCATCTGATATATTGCAGTAGATGTTGGTGCTGTCTCAGGGTAAAAGTTAACGCAAAAGTCAATCTCCTGCCTCTGAGGTAGTCCCGAAACGTCCTCGAGGAAGACATCCATAAATTCCTCCACAACCAAAGAATTCCAGGTGCCTAAAGAGCCCGCTATTCCAAATGTCAAACTCGCTAACCGATGGGTGGTGGGTTGTAGCTTTCTGCTCACAAGGGCCACTCGCTCAACCATGAGATCTTTCTCGTCCTTAAAGGAGAATCTCATCCCATCAGTTTGAAGGCATCTAACTCATCTTCGATGATAGTCAATATGGGCCCGAACTGTGGACAATCAGTCCATACCCAAGATGAAATCATAAAGTTTTATTGTGTCGACCATGAGGTCCCACGAGAAACTCTCTTCACCAAGCGCTAGCTCACACTACCGACAGATAAGCGATATCGAAGAAGTGTTCCTTGTAGGAACCTCTAACAAAAGATGTTGGGATAAGGTCCCAACTGGAAGCTCCAGCTCTCGCACAAGGTATAATAAGACAAATGAATGAATCAAACCTCTGTCTATTAATATCAGAGCAAGAGCAGAATAAATATAGATCGTACCTCAAATCATCTCGTGTGCAGCCTGGTCATAGCCCTCCATAGCAAGAAACTGCCTGCGACCCTAACCACCAACTCCCTGATCCTGATGTGGGCCACCTAGTGGTGGTGGTGGTGGATGTAGCTCGTAGTGTCATCCCCCACCAACAGCTCCTCCTTCCAAAGCTACACTTGCTCCTCTGCCAGCATCGCCTACCTAGAGTCCACCCTGACCGCACCTGAGAGATTCCTGATAATGGCGCTGCCTCTGCCATGACGGTCCATCCACTGCCTACCTGCCCTCCTCGGCACATCGGGTCAAGAAATCGTAAGCCATGCGACCTCTCTTATAACAAGCATAACATCACTCCTCTTCGGGATGACTAGAACCTCTACGTGAACCCTGCACCACATGCCCACATGACCGAGTTTGTCCATGAGGAGGTTTCCTATGTCGAGTCCTTGCCGACTCGGCCTAATAATGCCCCCAGCTGCCTGGCGTCCCTCTGATAGGAAGCTCTCCATCACTAGGGCCCGTTCTAACACTCCAACATTGGCGGGAATGCTCAAGGGGACCACACTGGCACGAATGTCTCTGCAGAGACCCCACTCAAGCTTATGCGCCCTAAAGCAACCATCTCGTGCCATGTTGAGGGAGTATCATGTATGATTAGTGAACCTCACAACATACTCAACAACCATCACACTACCCTACTGCAGATCTAGAAGCTCATGGATTTGAACTGAGCACAAGAATGAGGGGTCCGCATGAGTATGAAGACTCAGATCACTGACTCAAGCCAATCCTATGCTTCTTGGGGATTTGTCTTGCTGCGGAACCTCAGTGGTCTCTGTTGCTAGAACTCACGGAGCGTGCTAAGCCTGCATGCATCATCAGCCTGAACTACTGGTATTATCAACTACTCGACAGACGGGGGTGCTGCTCCCTGCCCGCCTAGAGGAAACACCTCATGAGATAACCCCTGAACTGAGGCCTCATCATTCACCGGATCATCATCACGATCCTGAATTAATAACCTTGCTGGGTGTCTTCACAAAGGCATCCTGAAAGTAATCAAGACATACCATGGTCAGATGAGCATATATACATGAGGAGATGACTCAAGAAGGACAGTCAAAGGACTTGATCCTATACGATACTTGTACCATTGTTCCCTGCAACCATGTCTCAGTATGCCGAGTTGATAAATAGGTAGTCAGAGTCCTGGTGAATGGATATGTCGGTCGTCGCACCAACACTGGGTTCCTTAGACTAAAAGCCACACTTGAGACACTCTGACACTATTTCCCTAAGTCCCAACCAATTCCTCATAAGGGGAAAACTTCAACACTATCCCAAGGAATGAACTGCTCTGATGCCACTTTATCACGACCCAACCCACCGGGGCCCGCCAGGCCAGTGGAAGGCCGAACTGTGATAACCCTGAGCCCGCCTCTAATAGGATAGGGGATGGAGACAAGCGCTGAGAAGACATAAATGAAATGGGAGGTCTTTTCCTAATATACCTGTATACACACATCCAACCATCTCTATGTAAAAGTGCAGTGGAAAATAAAATATAGTAACATCTAGAGCGTAAACATGCATGCGACAACCTCTAGGGAAATACAACATAGTATGATAGTATAAACCAAAACAAAAGACACAATATACATGACCAACCAGAATTGAAGTTCCAACCTGACAACAAATGGAATAAAGGAAAACCAAGAGAGCCCAACTCTTGATTTCCAAGTCCAACCACCCTATGTGGTCTATGCATCTGAGTATCACTATGCTCCAACGATGTCATCGCTGAACCGTTCGTCGTCTGCATGAGGCACGACACATGTGGACAAAGCCCATACATGGGTGAGTATATACATACCCCGTAGGACGCCCCAAAAACCATAAAGAGAGCAATAGAAAGATACAACAATGGTCAACTCAACCCATAACAAGAGGAAAACGAAACCCATCATAGATATGTGCTCATAAAGAAATCTAAAAAAGAGAGAAAGAGGATCTCCATCTCACATCCCAACCTAGGACGACGAGTCTTCCTATAACTCCAAAGGTCCATCACTGATGCCCAATATCTCTCGTGTTTGTCTGAGAAAGACATGCAGAGGAACCACACCTTACCATTGCTCCACAACCCGAGGGGGAACAATCTTCAATAGAGGACCCAAACCTTAGTATGATAAGGGGTTCCACTCAGTAGACAGAGGACCCACATTGGATTCCACCAAGGATGGTGGCTCGAATATAAGCTTGGATGGACAATTCCTCCTAGCACCCATGAGTTTTAGGATGGAACCCCAGAAGGGCCTATGTGTTGGGTCTGTGAGACCTAGGGCTTGAGCAAATTGATCCTGACAGTATTCCCATTTGAGGTCTTGGGCGTGTACACCTGGCACATGACTCGATTGGCCAAGTACCTCCACACGACGTCTCCATGAGGGAACAAGACGTGTACGACCACCCAGGGTCTCGAGGCATGTATAGTTGGCACACGACCTTTCTACCCAGATAGATTCACACAACATGTGGGTCTGACCACATGGCATGTGATCCTTAGCTCAGTTGAAAACCCTAGCCGCCACGAAAGAGGAAGTACATGGAGTGTGTTTTTCCGCACTACATGGTGTGTAGTCATGTTTTTCGTAGAATTCTGGATACTTTACGTGGATCTCCAGATCTGCTTTCGCCGCTGCTTTCCTCTTCGATCAACCACTTGAAACCGATGGGGGTCATCTCCGACTATCGATTTTGGGTCTCTGGTGGTCGGAAATCAAAATCCAACTACCCGCACATAGCCTGTCACACATCCTATAGCGCCTCCCATCACTATCGCCACTCCAGATCTTAGATTCACGAAGCATCACCCATAAATCATCCTGATCCATCCGTAAATCACTAATTCATTCATCGTGCATGAAACCACCGCAAATCAGAGAGTTCGATCATGCTTGGACCCGCCCCAACAATGTTGAATCGTGTCCTCGTGGTCCAACAATGAAGAACATGAAGAACATGTTGGGGACAAAGAACAAGAACAAGGATGAAACCATCGTTGACCAAGCGTTCTTGGCCAACGATCATATAAACATGAAATCCATGGGTGTTGGAAAGGCATAATAAATAATTTGGAATCAACAAATCAAATTATTAGAATGAGCTCATGCGAAGGGAGAAATAATCGCAGATAAAAAACAAATAATAAAATCCATGCTTAAATCTTTGAATCAAAAGGGAGGAAACCACAATTGATGAGACCTACCTCAATTTGGACTGATCATTGGTGAAGATTGCGTTCACTCGTGATGAAGATGATCCGCTGCACTCACTGCCTCTCGATCCACCTCGATCCGATCACTGTTCATCATCTGATCTCGATCCGCCAATGAAGAACATCCAAGGCTCCTCTCAATTCTCCCAGGGTTACGCGGATAACCTTGTAGAATTTCTATAATTGAGTATTTATAGGGGATTTAGGTCATGAACATTTAAAATAAAATAATGAAATTTAATTATTATTTTAATTAAATGCACCACCAACGACTGCCTCAACTGGACATCCGATGCCGAAAAACCTCAGGTCGTGCTTAGGGTAAACCTCACATTCCAGATTCGACTGTGGTTTAGGATTTTATATCCAAGGCCTCAAACAATGGGAAAAACAAAATAATGCATGTCCGTGATATAATATAATTAATATTTTTAATATATCAATTCTGAGTCTCTTCGGGGCTCGGAATCTCGTGTTGACTCAGTGCCTGTCTCCAAAAATATTTCTTAATATATTTCAAAGTATTACAAGGTAAAAACAGATTCACTACAAGGTTGGTATCACGAGGACTGGTTCATGTCATAAAGGGGGCCCCATGTGAAAGATGGTCACACCGTGAAGTTTTGTTACGTAAGAGTTTTCAAACAATGTGTAGGGAATTTTCTTTTATCATTTGAGGAGAAAAGGAAAACTTAAGAATTATTCACACTGTGGGAAGGATGGCCACACCGTGAAGTGGTTGAAGCGAGTTTCAGTAGTTCTGACTATTTGGAAATGTCCACACTGTGGAAGAAGATCATGTCGTAGTGATTCATTATACAAGATTTAATATTCTTGGAGTCCTGGTGACCATGCCTTAATGAGAAGAGTTGTGTTGTGGTATGCTAGTTAAAGGAGATTCTTAGGTTTTTCACCACGTGTTTTGTGGGGATTGAGTTGTGAAATTCAGAGGATGTCGATTACACACCATGAAGGACAGTGTCACACTGCGGAGATGCTTGAGAATGCAATAGGTTGGATTCAAGGTTTTAAAAAGAAATGAGGATCATAATGTGATATTAGTGCTCACTCCGCGATGAAGTCGAGTCAACATGTTTTCATATTCAGATATCCTATCTTTGAGGATGGAAATTTGAGAGTTGAAAGGGAGACTTTGGATCAATTTTGAAGGACGTCATTGGATGAATTTTCCCATCTTAATTACGGTGAATTGAAGATCAATTAAAAGGAAGACCTGGAGATTTTTTTTGAGATTAGAGAGAGATATCATTCTTCAAAATGCAGAGGAACGTGGATCATAGAAGTGCAAGGGGGTATTCCAGATTAGTACTGAAAGGTTAGAGAGGTATTATAGACTAGTGCTGGAAAGTGAAAAAAGAAGAGAAGGGAGATCCAAGAGGCTATCATCTAATAAGGAATTTTATTAAATGTGATCCCATTAAAATGATAGCCCCTTTTAAATTACATTATATCTATTAGTGGGTCACCTTTTATTGCTATCAAGGACTCTCCTCAAGGCACCAAAATGTTTCATAAATGTTTGATAATAAAAGCGGATGTTACAAATAGTTTGTAAATCTATTACCATTAATGATGAAACATTTAACTTTTAGACATTTCATGTTCATCATCAATTTATCCACCATCATCTAACGATATTCATAATCGATTATGATATCTTAAGGTTGGAGAAAGCAGTCAAGTCAAGAATTATCACATAAAATATACACTGCCATGGACAGCACCACGACATAATGACTCTCACTATGTCGTGGTCTATATCAGTATAAACAATGATGCGGTATAAACCATTACGCTTTGGTGGCGACTTTAGTGCATATTTTCAACAAGGTCCACTTCTGAGTATGTTTTTTTTGTTGGAGGTAATATGATCTCTTGGAGAAATAAGAAACAAACTGTTGTATGCGGAGTGTCGAGTCATAACATCAATCCACGAATTGTGTGATCGCTGGGATTTTATGTGTGCAACATGTTTGTTAGAGTATGATGGAAAAGAGTGGGAGTGGTGTGACACCCCACATGTCACAGTGTTGTTGATTTTGTGTTATTTTATGAGGTTGAGGTTTGGCTTAAGTTTCCATGGAGTTTTAGCTCGGAATTTGGAAATTTTGAGAGGCTTCCTTCTGTGCACGGTTAAGGTGCACAATTTGAGGGAAACTATTCAGCCTCCCTTCATGAGGATCTTTTTTAGTTCATTTTAAATTGCATACGGTGTGTCAGTAGGGGTTGTGTACAGTTAAGTCCAAACTGTGCGATCCCCAAGGAGAAATTGTACGGGATCGCTGGTGTGTCTGAGGTGTGGCGCACGACTTGCACACCTCTTCTCCCCTTATCGTGTCGGTCGACTCTTGGGAGCCCTTGGAGGAGCTCCACACTCATCCTCTCTTGATCCTTTCCCTCCCTTTGGTGATTTCCAAGAGGTTTTGAGGTATTTCTTCTTCTCTTTCCCTCTTCTTCCCTTTCCTCCCCCTTTTCTCTTAGTTTTGGATTCCCCCATGAACCCTAGATCTCTTGTGGTCGATTTTAGGGTTTTAGGTGTATCTAATGTTGGGGTTTTTATAGTACAGGGTTCGTAGACACTATTTATATCCCCGTTGGTGTGGTCGCTGTTGAAGGATGGTTTCCGCTTCTTCCAAGTAGGTGTTTCTATGAAATTATTTCATTTTGGAATTTAAAGTGTGTTTGTACTTTCTAAATTCATTTTTATTGAAAGTATGAATATATGTGATAGATTTGAGGTGATTTGAAACCATTTCATTGTGTTTTGAGTTTTTCATAAATGGTTTTTCTTGTGAATTCCCTATTTTCATATTTGAAATGGAATGTTTAAATTAATAAGCTTTTGTGAAATGTTTTGAAGTGTGGTTTTGGCCTCAAAGTGTTTTATAAAGGGGTCCTTAAGTGAATTTTAAATGGTGATTTGAAATGGCTGTGTGCTTTACCCTTTGTGAAAATGCCTTAATGGCTCTTTGAAATGTGTTTGATGGAAATGTTGGTCTTGAAACTTGTTTTGTATTTCAAAGAAGAAGACCAGTGATGGAGGGTGGCTTTAAAATGTGTTTAAATGTGTGGGTGATTTCCATCATTTTCTAAGAAATGCCTAAAGTGGTCTTTTTGTGAAATGTGAAAAGGCTTGGTATCTCGAGTCATGTTTCAGTGTTGAAGGTCCGGTTGACACTTTGGTTTTCTAATGGTGGATGTGAAAGACACCCCTTGATTGCCCCTTGTTTGTTTACCCCTTGAGTGGGTTACTGATCTCTATGAGATGCTTATCTACGTCATGGGTACATTTTATGTGCTATTACAAATTTGGGTTTATCCAGCACTAGCTAAAAGCGCTGATAAAGGGGGGCCTTTATCATCGCTAAAAAAAGCACCGAAAAGGGGTCCCTTTATCAGTGCTGATAAATAGGGGGCTTTATCAGTACTAGAAAAAATGCTGATAAATGGAGGCATTTATCAGTGCTAGAAAAAAACGTTGATAAAAGGGTGTCTTTATTAGCGCTAATAAAAAAGCGCTGATAAATGCCCTCTATCAGCGCTTTTTTGCTAGTGATGATAAATGGTATATTTCATTAAAACAACTATTTCATTAAAAATAAAATATTAATATATAAATACATTTATATTGATAGAAATATAATATATTTTATTAAATATGATTTATATAAGGGTAAATACATATTTACACTTAATATATAAGATATTTAGTGAAAAATGGATTATACAATAATTTTTAAAAAATATATTAATTAATAAATTACTAATTATTATCGAGTAATAGTCATTTAATAACAATT
>CAUJRU010001931.1:0-52001 GCA_963277665.1 Viscum album | reverse complement strand
TTATGAGCATGATTTCACATGATTGGTAAGTTATGGACAGATTAGACAACCTTGGTTGTATCTCTATTGTTTTCTATATAGGGTTTTCCCATATAGACATAAAGTTTATTAACTGAAGGCTTTTTGCTTAGAGAACCATGTGAGATCATCCCTCTCTTTGAAGTGATAAAGAAATTTTCATACAAGGGATAAGATCATGTTTTTGAGAAAAAAATGAGATGATAAGACCCCCCCCCCCCCCACTTATCATTTTAATTTGATTGTCAAAGGGGGAGAAAGTTTTCTAGCACAAATATTGACTTTTTTTGTGCAAAGATATATTGACAACATAATCAAAGCGGGATATTTTTGGGCCTAATGATTTCATTTTTTGTCAATGAAATGTCAGTATGTGATGAAGTGGTGATGCCTAGAGAATTATTATGGATTCATAGAATTGGATATCACACATGAGAAATTCTTCTTGTTGTAAATCTCACGATTGGTTTTTTTGATCTTAAATTACAAAGACAAGTGTTATATAGGTTGAACTATGTTTACAAAAACATTGAAGAAGGTTTGAAGACCATGAAAAAGAGAATTTTCATGGAATGAAGAAGTGTTTAGAAGAATAATTCCATGAAAAAATAATGAAAGTCCATGCAAATATTTTATTTCTTAAAGTAAAAAAAGGTTTCAAATATGCCTTGCATATTATTCTTGTTATTTTCATGATGAATTCTTAAGAAGTTAGATAACTCTTTTTTATATTTAACCAAAAAAATTATTCCAAACCAAAATTTGTCCAAGATAACCTCAACCAAGGGATCATGTGGGACATAGAGGTCTACCAGCCTAATGGAGGCCAACATGGGCTATCCATCAGGCCGCAAGAAGGTCGGCGCATAGCTCACATGAAAATGGGACCATGTATAAGGTCGGTGAAGGTAATGGGCCATCCCGCATGGGAGGAAGCGTGACAAGGAAAGAGGATCAAGAGTGCACCTCGGTAGTTGCTTATGGCTGACTAAAGAGTGTGGTTAATTGATATACCACACCAAAGAAATATGAAATAATCGATGGGGATGCTGGGATTCCACGACACTGTTCATATTTATTAAAAATAACGGACATTTTTTGAGCCATTGGATCGGTTTGATTTGGATCGCCCGATTAGAGAGCTGCATTGTCTTACTCCTCCCTCATTTAAGGGTGATTTTTAGTGGGTTCTTCCACCATGATCGAGCCATGAAGATCGTGGACAAAACCAAAAAAACGTTAGATATGGACATTGATGATCTCTTGAATTCCAGGAGAATCCGATATATGTTTTTCATATGTTTCTCATGCATTTCTATGCATGAAAAAGAGAATCCTATACGGTAATATCACCAGATGAAGCAGGTCTAGCGGGAATAAATTTGTGACTTAGATTAATGCACTGGTAAGATAAAAAATTCAATAAGTTACACTTGTGTGAATTTATGTTTATTGTTAATTAAAATTTGTTTTATTTAATGTGCCATTTTTTAGTTTGTTTCACAGGAAAGGCAATCCAGAACTGCCTAAGCCTTTCCCACCATCTAGGTATGCCTCTCACTCAATGTGATATTCTAAAGGGGGTCTCGTTCATTGGGTATTTTTCGTTGGTTCTGCTCTCCAAAAAATTTAGAGCCCTAGATCGAGAGCTCCTGGAGTGCAGCCGTCACATCACTTGGTGGGGCGATTATGGTTCGCTGTAAGAAGGTGAGGGGTACGCTATTGGTGCATGGAAAAGCTTCGGGTAGATGGTGGGGACCTTCGGCTGGAATCTGTGTTATGTGGTCAAGTTCGACTCCTACCTCTGCACCCTGCTCAACAACAGTGGCGGAGGCATCCAGGAAGCGACGAGGGACTTCGATGACAAGGTTTCTTGATTCAAGGGGGTTAGCATTTGGATTTTTCTCTTCTAGAAGCGCCAAGCGCAGGGTTCAGTCAGATCCAGTTCAAGATCTAGGTGATGGATCTCGGGCACTGGTGACTCGCAGTGGTTGAACTTCGTTTCCAGTGGAATCTTGGTGCAACATCATCTTTCCGGCTTCATCCTCAGTGCTTCAGGCTCAAATAGATCTAGATCTAGAAAGTGGTATCAGACTCGTATAAGAGTGGAACACTTGGAGGGCTATGGTGGACTTGTACAACATTTGATGGTCTAGGAGGATGGTCTTGGAGAGCTCAGACCTAACCGTCATGACCCGCAGCGTTTGACATGGATTTTCAGCGGCAACAAAGGTGAAACCATACCCCGGGTAAGGGGGGTTTCAGCTCAGTTTCATTTTTCTTGTTGGTTCTTTATTTCCTGTTCATGTTAGTTCTATGATGTTGCCCTACTTGTTTTAATCCGTTATTCTTTCATAGTAAAAAACCTATGAGGATTCTGCCCCATGCACATAGGCCAAATGGCCGAATCATGTTACATCTATGTGTCTCTTTTACTAATTTATGCATTTATTTTGTTAACCTGGTTAATTGTTGAACCCTCGCTTGCTACTTGATTTAATTAGAAGCAGTTTTGACCATGCTGCTGTTGAATTTGCTGCTACTAGAAAATCATTTCAATTCTGGTTGTTGGAATTGATTGCAAATTAGTTTATGTTTATTGGTTTATTTGTTGTAAGACCGGAATAATAAACATTAGTTTCAGATTTAGTATTTTGAATTTTTAAACCAAAATTATAAACCCAATAGATCATGGCTATTTGAAAGGGGGACTACCTTGTGTATAAAATCCCCCCCCCCCCAACAACAACTTGCGTGCATCAAATTATAGAGAAATATAGAGGCTAAGTGATGTGGATCCACAAGAATTCAAAAGGAATACACTGTGTGAAGAAAAGAAAACATGAACTCTTGGAGTGTTTAAGATGAGTCGCGATGCATGATGATAATCCATGGATATTAATATCTTCATTATGAAACAAGAATCCCCGAGTCTTCTTCATTTTGAAGAAGCTACGTGAATAATGGAACCTAATCTTTCAGGTGTTTAAAATCAAGTTTGATCTGTGAGTATTTTTCATACCGTTAGAAGGAATAGATGATGTGCATGAAGATAACATGAGCATGCATTCATGCATGTATGCTCGGTGAGCCATTTCTAATCACCAATTCAACTTAAGAAAGTGAGAACCCCTCAGTTATTTTAATATGCACTTTATGAAGAGATAAAACATACCACCATGAATCATGTGTATTCAAATGGGTTTGCATGGTGAAATAAATACACACATTTCAGGGAGAATTTAAATGAGGATAAAATAATACCCACAAATAATGGGGTCTTCAAGAATGATAAATGAATAATACCCACATTCATTTGGGTATTAAATTTGAGAAATATAATATCTAAGATTTATCGGGTATTTATATTTGAAGAAGAATGGAAATTAAATGTGTTTAATTCTTAACACATTTAATTGAGGATTTAAATGGATGAATTTATATCATTGAATTTATTGAAATGCATGCACCATATTTTCTTATGTATATATATGTTCATGTTGGTGATGGAATATGTATTGAATTGCAAGATCATTTTGAGACTCCTTGCATCCATTATGAAAGAAGAATTTTTACGGGTGATCCAAAGTCGGGTAATTCTTGAAGAAGGTGATTACATGTAACCAAGCATTTGAAGAAGGATAATTCAGATCATTAAAGATCTGAAAGGAGTTTCTAGAACCAATAATATTGATCTAGTCATCTATTGATGTCCTTCAATATTTGTACACAATGAAGGGACATCCAACTTTATTATAGAGAAAAACTATCTATGAAGAAAATATTTATAACACTAGATCAAATGAAGAGGAAGCTTGTAGTTTGGGTGTCTAACCAACTACTAAAGGCTTATGATTGTGGTTTCTAACCAATCAGAGAAGAAGATTAGTTGGGGTGTCTAACCAACTTTAGATAGAGAAATTGGGTTGTCTAATAAATTGTAGAACTGGGGTGTCTAACCAATTGTATTAACTTGTGGAGATAGTGAAGAGAATCCATGTTGGGTTGTCTAACCAACATGTAAAACAGTAGGCCTTTCATTTCCAAAACTTGTAAATATTGTGTGCTTCCCTCTCTTATTTTACTACTTCACATGAGGTGAGATTGAGAGAAAATATTGAGTTGATCGTGAACCTTAAACAGTTCGAGAGGTTGAATTTAAAAGGATAAAAATTCATAAAAAAGGGTACAACTGATTCACCCCCTCTCAATGGAACTTATCCAGTCCTTGGTCTCTACATGATTAATTTTATAAATCCTTTATGAATCCTCCAAAACCTATATTTTATTTTAAGGTTTTAAAATCAAATTTTTTAAAAAATGAATCACTTATACATCACCAAGGGTAATATTTTAAAGATTTAATCCCTTATACTTATAAAATAATGAAATTCACTCCTCTATGAAAGAAACCATTGAAAAAAACCATGGTAAGGTTAGTGGTTTTGATTATTTTATTACATAGTCTAAAACATAAGTTTAGAAAATAATGAAGAACTCCCCTCTCTTTTCCTATATAAACCCACCTAAGAACCCATTCTTATTCACTCAAAAATCTTAGAGCACATCCTTACTCTACCCTCCGCTCTCTATAGTCCTCCCACACTGACCCCAATCTATCAAGAAGTTCCTCCCAAACTTAATGTATCGTCTTCTTAAGGTAAGGGATCTCCCTCTCTTTTTTTATTCAAGCACATCTTTTATGTTATGTCTCTTAATTTCAATTTATTCTTTTTTGAGTATGTTTTTATATATCCCTCTTATATCCCTTTTGATTTCCATGTGATGAGAGACCCATTTAACCCTCATTAATCCCTCCTATTAACCTATATGTACACCCATTATTCTGTAAAAATTGTCCTGCGATTTTCTATACCAAAAGTAAAGGACCTCTCTCTATTCTTTTCGATTCAAGAATCTTCTTTGTACTAAGACTTTTGAATCCCAATTTTTTATATTGAAATGACTTAATAAATACCCCTCTAATATCAAATTTATCACCTAATAATGATAGATCATTTATCCCCTCTCATTATATCATTTACTAAAGCTGTTACTATGTTGAAATTTGGTAAGAGATCCTCTCTTTATCCTACAATTTGAGAACATTATTTATCTAATGCACTTTTTCTTCCAATTACTAATGATGAGATAATCTCTTACACATCCCTCTTACTTCCCTTATGATTTAAAAGTGATTATTGACCCCTTTAACTCGCATTAATCCCTCCCATGATTCATTATGTACCCCCATTATGTTGTCGAAATTATCTTGGAATTTCTCCATGAAAAGTTTTTATCCAAGAAACCTACTTGTATTATTCCTATTAATTCCCAAACATTCATATTGGATTATTTTCTTACATATCCCTAATATATTCCTCTTTACTTCCATGTGATCAGAAAGTCCTTTCTCTCTCATTAAACCAATTTATGAATCTATAAATACTATTGTTATGCTGTTAAAATTTCACTCTGATTTTCCATTCCAAACATTTGTGAAGTGAATATCCATACCAATTTCCCCTCAAGGTTTTTCACCTAATTTAACCTATACATCATTTATTTGGGAATTCCATGTATGTGACCCATAATCATTAATTGTGGGATTAAATTTTATGAAATATTTTCTTATATTATATGATCTATGTGGCACACTTATGCATGTACATGATATGATTATGATGGGTGTGCCACGATAACACTCTAATGAATTGGGTAATATTTTAGTCTCATAAGATTCCATGTATGGTGCACTAGAGGTTATCCTAGAACATTATGTTATGATTTCTTTATTGTTAACCTTAACTTATACTTATGATTTCATGTTTGAAGTTGTTGTCACATTCCCATGTTTCCTTTATTTTATCAAGATAAATCAGGAATCATTGTTCATGTTTATGATTATTACCCCTTTTATATCCAATGGATATACATATTTTATAACATGTAATACTTTTATCATGTTATGATTTGTTTATTCCATTACTAGGTTTTATATCTCACCCCTTTCTTATGTATGTCCTCAGGTTATCCTGTATAGTTTTAAAAGCTATGGAATTTTAGAAGCATGTTAAGGAAGTTTTAAATAATGTTCTTGTATCCATTTATCAAGTTGTTGTGTTATGTACCTAATTACCCAAAGATACTAGCCTTCTCAATCTTCTGGTTTGTATTAAGTGTATTCTTATGTAATAAATCATGAATTAATTTGTAATAAAGACAAGGGTTGTCATACAATTACCTTTTGACTCCTAATGACTTATAAACTTCTTCCTACCTCATTTCCTCATGCACAATAGCCCTCTAGTTGCTCGAGCTCCCTTCTCCCTCTAAAGTTTGGATTTAAGCAAGCCTCTCTATCTAGTGTTGGAATCACCCACCATCTATTCCATTGGACTCGTATCAGTAAGCTCTCTAATCCTCTTGCTTCTTTTCTTAATTTATCTCTCTATATGGAATGCTAAATCCATGAAAGATCAGTTTCTCTATTTTTAGGGTGTTCTTTTATTTAAATGATTTCTATCAATCTACATTAAATATGAATATGATACTAGACGATGAGTAATCTATTATCATAAGGTAGGTGATCTAGTAATTTATTCCTAAAGATGAGTTTTTTTATATCATGCGTCATTGTGCCGCACACCAGACTTTCTGAGCATTTCCATAAAAAATAAAATCTCCTTATTTAAATTGGTAACCTTATTAGTGGAACTCCCATATACCCTTATTATTTTCATATGTCACCCACCTCAATAAATTCCAACCATTTGGTTGTTTTCATTTGATTCCCCTAACTTCTAAAATGATAATGTGCCCAACTCACCTTCTAAGTGGTGTTGGTTAGCCACCCAATTGAATAGATTATTGTAAATTAATTGAAACTGAGTGGTACAACCACGTCAAATGTTTTATATATAAACAATGGTTATTCCATTGATTGACTGAAATGTTAATGATTTATAAAACATATTTTGGAATATGTTAATGCTTGATTGATACTATTTATTATTTTTGAGACTTGAGCATGGTGTCCCATATACTTTTGATACTTGCATATGGCGTACCATATATTTGTGATACTCGGGAATGGAATCTCATATACTTGTTATAATCGGTCATGGAATCCCATATACTTGTGACACATGATCATAACATCCCATATACTTGTAATACTCAATCATGAAGTCCCATATAAATTTGAAACTCAGACATGGTGTTTCTTACAACAATATGAGACCATTGTGACTACGCTTGGATGTCTGAGTTATAACTTTGGTCCTAGCTAGCACTATGTATCTATATATATGTCTATATATGTTAATACATATATATAGTTCATATATATACATACATGTCAATATACCTATATATATTCTTATATATACATAGTGCCACATGTTAAGAGACATCTCGATTTATGCTGAAGCAGGTAGAGTTAGTTTGGTGTCCTTTAGGAATAAGATCATATTATATCATTATTAATTGATAATATGACTAGAGGGGGTGAATAGTCATTTTAAAATTCTAAAGACAGAACAATAAAATTTTATAAAATAAAATATCTTTAGTGAGTGTAGTGTTCTTGGAATGAGTAGTAGTGAAAATAAATATAAAGAACATGGGTATTTATAGTGGTTCAGATCATAAAGATCCTAGTCCACTCCTCAACCTCTTCTACTCCTTGATAAGTTTGATACCCATTAAGAAACTCGCTTTTAAAGGCGTGAGAACCTTGTTACAAACACTGCCTTTTATAGGAACCCAAAGGCACAACCTAGATTGTTACAGGAGACCAACCTAGTCTGTTTACCTGACTTTTGATCGGGAGTCACAAACTAGTATTCCTTTTAGGTGGTGGAATAAACAGATGAAGCAATACTTTATTTTGATTGGGAAAAAACATAAACCAGACTCAAAGAAATAAAAATATAAATATAAATATCACATGAATAAAAGAAATACATATAAATTATAAGATGATAAAAATGTCAAAGATGTTGAATCTCAATGATCATTAATCACTTGAATGGACAATGTAGAAGTTGAATTCCTTCTGTGATCACAACCAAAGTTTAGAAGTTGGAAAATTTCATGAACAATTGAGAGCGGAAGGAATGTGTCGAAGATCTATCTCGAGTAATATATTGAATGATCTGAAATGGTATTATTTTTATTCCTTGAAGGTGTCTACCATATCATTAAAACAAAGATCCTCTAGGATCATGTCTATGTCCAATATCTTCATGACACTTATTAGAGTATACCAATAAAATAATTTGACTATTACTTTCATTTGTACAAACCATGCTAAAGAACATAGAACAAATAGATGTTATATTTATTCATGAAATATTAATATAAAATAATTAATATATTAAATTTTATAATTTTAAACAATTAAAAATTATAAAACAATTTAAAATATATAATATTATAGATTATACAGACAAAAATATTATAAAAATACAGCAAATATGTGTACTAAAAAAAGCTGCTATAATTATTTTTTAAAAAAAATTAACAATTATATTTCAACATAAAATAATTAAACATTTAACAAATAAATTATTTTAATGACATCAATTAAAATAATAAATTAAAAATTTTGAAACAAAATTTTAAAAAATAGTGGATTAAAAATTCGGCGGTAGATTGACCTATTGTTGGTGTCCAACGGTAGAAAAGTAGAGAGTGGTGGTAAATTTTTTCTACCTCTAGAAACAGAGACCAGTGGCAGTCCAATGGTGAAAAAATATAGAATATACTACCATTTCACTTAAAAGGATAAAAAATAAGATCTAACCAAAGTAAAACTAATTTCATGCCACTGAGTAACCAAACAAATCCGAAGAAGCAATAAAAAAATTTCTACCGTTGGATGTCCAACAGTGGAAGATGGTCTACCATTGGAGATATTCAATAATGGAACATGACATACTATTGAATGAATTCCAGTGGTGTAAAATGGTTTAAAGGAGAAGACCAACAAATAATATCATCTAGTAACAAATTCCAAAAGAATAATTACATTAATTGATACACAACAAGCATGAACTACTAGTGAAAGAGAAGAAGGGATACAAAAATGATATTTCCAAAACATCTTGAAAGTTCTAGTGTTAGATTTACAATGGTAGAAAAATGGAGAAGTTAGAAAAAATTCTACAACACTTGAGAGAAGAGGAGAAGAGCTTCTATGGAGCTTGAAGAAGCTTCTGCCAATCCATTTTTCACCTGAAGGTGGTGCTACTATTTGTGATGTCCAATGTTGTCCAATCAAAAACATCTGAAGAAGTTGGTTCAAATAAAATCTTAAACAAAAAAGGAATGTAGATACTTCCTTACTCGATTAATAAAGAGAATAAGAAAACAACTGGTAAACTTTATCTACTATTGGATTCCAATGGTGGAAAAACATAGAAGCCACCATTAGAATAAATAAGCTACCATTAGATTCCAATGGTAGAAAAATAGATAATGGTTTCATGTATGCTATCGGTGGAAAATTTATCCACCGTTAAGGAACAAATACCATTATGAATAAATATTCCACCATTAAAGAAAAATGGTTCCACCATCCCTGAAACAATCAGAGGAGGATTCGAACCAATGAAGCATGCCTAGAAGAGGTGTATAGTGAGAGATATGGATGATGTTTGAAGGATGCTATCATGATGGGTTGAGATAATCTTTGAACTGAAGATTCTCAAAATACAGAAAGTAGAATATTACTGGAATTTAAAAAAATAATACACGCGGGAGTTCAAATTTAGTGTGGGTTTCAAAATATATCGAACGGATGAGATTTAATAGATCTGAAGGCTGAGGACATGTCTGATTCTTTTACTCAAATAAATAGTGAATACATATTCAATATCCCACATGAGAAATGTGTTAAGGATTCATATTCGTATATCATACAAGTGGTGTTGATCCACCATTCGAGATGGTTACCGAGGATCAGCACTGGTTACACTATGCACACACACAGGTCTATGGCCTAGCGGCCTACCTAGGCCAACCCATGTGCCTAGAGGGCATGCTCTGTGGGCCTTATACATGTGCCTACACACAATGAGCATGTACTATGAAAACAAATCACTTCATCCTCCTTGTGGGCTACCATTGGTTTCCCTTCCCACAGGGTTGACCCAATGGTTCCCCTAAGTGGTTGAGGGTTATCCTAAATGGCTCACAAGGATGGACCATTTTTTACTTAACGAAAAAATTAAACTTAAGTAAAAAAACAAGATTAATGAAACAATCATGGAACAATTAATATTATTAAAAAATTAATTAAAAAGTGATTAACTTTTAATAACACTTGAATTTTGATAAAAGTGATGAGATAGTAATTTATCAAAATAGATAATATTGTTAAATTATTAGACCACCAATTTCAAATGATAACAAACTTCCCATTTTTTAAATTAAGAAACATAACATTTATTAAAATTTAAACAAAAAATCTCCCCCATTTTTAAATTTATCAAAAAGTACATTCATATATAAAAGAGACTATATTTTGATCAAAATTCAAAAAATTTAAAAGTAACTAAGTAGAATATTATCATGAGAGTAGTCATATAATTACAGTATTCACTAAAATAAATAATTAATATAGAGCAATAGTTTAACAATGTAATTGAAAATAGTATGATCTAACTATAATTTAATATGGGTAGAAGATAACATTCAATTATAGAAAACTGTAAAAACATATTTAAGTATAATTATTATTACTAAAAGATATTTTAAGCTTCAAATATACCCAATTCATATTTTATCTTCGCAAATTTCAATAATCTAAGGGTTTTGTAAAAATTTCATCTAATTGCTTCTCATTAGGAAAAAATTCCAAAAATATATCATCTTTATTTACATGATCCCTTAGAAAATTAAATCTAAAGTATTTTTGTTTAGTTATAGAGTGTTTAAGATGGTTTCTTGAAATTTAAATAATGCTCAAATTATCACAATAAATAGTAATTTTATCAAAACTGATATTAAAATCATAAAAAAAATTATCCAAATAATATTTGAATTGAATGTAATGAAAACAACATATTAATCCTTAGTGATTGACATTTCTATTTAAATTTTTTTTTAGAGCTCTATGAAATTAAACTTTTTCCTAAAAAGTGACACATACCTATAGTGATTTTCTGATCAAGTTTTCAATAACCAAAGACATATTTATAGTAAGATAGTAAATCAAAAATAATTATTTTTTTAAAATAATAGATAGTAAAAATATTACCCTTGATGTATCTAATTACTCTTTTTATAGCTTTAACAAGACTTTCTTTGGCATTTGACTGAAACCATTCACACAAAAAAACCAATAACATAATATTTGGACCCGAAGAGGTGATATAAAGTAGACTGCCTATAATGCCTCTATATAGTTTAATATCAAGTGAATTACTAGATTCATCTAAGTACAGTTTGGAATTAGTACTGATTAGATTTTTGATAGACTTACTAGAATCAATTCCAAACCACTTTACAAGTTCTTTAGCATAATTCTTTTGATTTAAGAAAATATCATCTTTCCTTTGATTAATTTTTAAACCATGGAAAACTTTTAGTTCTCCCATTAAGATCATTTTAAATTTACTTGTCATTAGTTTATAAAAATCTTTACACAAAGAATCATTTGTTGAACCAAATATTATATCATCAACATATATTTGTATAATCAGTATATCATTTGAAACTCTTTCTTCAAACAAGATGATAGTAACCTTACCTTTAACAAAATTATATTGTAATAAAACTATGTAAGTATTTCATACCAAGATCTTGGAGCTTTATTACGACCATATAAGGCTTTATTAATCTTAAAAATATGATTTAGAAACATATCATTTTCAAATCTAGGTGGTTGACTTACATGGACTTCCTCTAAAATAATTCCATTTTAAAAGTAACTTTTTACATCCATTTGAAATAATTTTATCTTTTGAAAACTATAAAATGATAATTTAATTATAATTACTTTCATCCTAGAAACAGGAGAAAAAGAACATAAGTCAATTCCCTCTTCCTGGGAATAACCTTGAGCTACTAGTCTTTCTTTATTTTTAACTATGTTTCCAGCTTCATCAAGTTTATTATGAAAAATACATTTTGTTCCTATAATAGGTTTCTCTTTTGGAAAACCAACTAAATCCCACACCTTATTCCTTTAAAATTGATTTCATTAATTATGCATGGAATTAATTCAATTTGAATTAATTAAAGCATTTTAAACATTGATACGAAAAAAATCAGCAACAAAATCATAGTTGGAATAGTAAAGTAAAACATATTTTCTTATTTGAATTATAGATTCTACATTACAAATTAATTTTTCAAAAGGGTGATCTTTAAGAGTTTTCTATTCATTTGGACTAGTTTGAGAAGAGATATGACCCCCCTCAACTGATGCACTATAATTATCTCGATCATTATCTTCACCAAAATTAAATTTACTAAACTCATCATTTTCTTTAAAAGATTCAAAATCCTGCTTATTAAAATTATTTTCAATAAACATAAAATGCACATATTCTTCAAAAACTAAAGTTTTCTTATTGAAAACTCAATAATATTTTCTAGCATTGGAATATCCTAAAAATAATTCTTCATCTGATTTATAGATAAATTTTTCTAAATTTTATTTTTCATTTAAAAGGTGGGTTACATTTGTTGTTATCTTTTGTATTTAAGATAAACACTTTACAACCAAAGACCCTAAAATATCCAACTTTAGGATTAAAACCTTTTAAAAGTTCATAAAAGGTATAATTTAGGAATTTTCTAATTGAAACACTATTTAATACATGAAAATAAATATTTAAAGCTTCTACCCAAAAGTATTTAGGTACACTAAGTTCTATTATCATAGACCTAGCCATTTCTTGAATAGATCACTTCTTTCTCTCTAACACACCATTCTATTATCTTGTCCTAGAAGATGAGTAATAAATACATTTGATTCAAAAAAATTATCAAATTATAAATTCAAAAATTCACCACCTCTATCACTTATGTTAGAGATTATTTAATCATTTTTGAAATTTTGAATAAGCTTACAAAAAGCACAAAATTTGGATAAAGTTTGGTTTTTATGAGATAATAAATAAATACATAAGAATGTACTATAATCATATACAATTATAAATGCATACTTCTTACCACTAAAACAAGAATGTTTTATAGGTCCAAACAAGTCAATATGTAATAATTATAAACATATAGTAGTACTAACATCATTAATAGATTTAAATCTTTCTTTGTGTTGCTTACTTATTAAACAAGAATCACACAGGAAGTACTTACTTGTATGTAACATGGTCTGTTACATAACCTATTCATTCTTTGAAAGTTTGTGAAATAGTATGACATTTTCATGAAAAAGCTTCCTATGCCATAGAATTTCATCTAATTCTAAAACATTCAAACACTTAACCTTTTGTTTGGTTAGATCATAATAATCAATAGTACACACATTTTCTTTTCTATTTTCATAAAAAACTAATTTATTTTTCATAATATTAAATTTATCATTTTCAAATATAACATTTAATTCATCATCACATAACTATGATATGCTTATAATATTATGTTTTAAACGATGTATATATAATACTTTTGAAATAATGTCTATTTTAGAAAAACCAACTTTACCAATACCTTTAATATAACCTTTAGATTTTTATCCAAATATGACAAGGCCACCATCACATGAATTAAATGATAGAAACTTATAAATATCTCCTTTAATATGCCTAAGGAATCCACTATCTACGTACCATAATTAATTGAAACTTCTAGGGAATATTTCCTAAAATTAAACAACCAAACATGTTATTTTGGCACTCATGCTAACTTGGGTCCAACTGCATTATTAGTAGAAACTTCTGGTGCCCAAATAGATTTAAAACATTTACTGGTGGGATGTTTAGAAAATAAATATCTATAAATGAAAGTTATAATATTCCTTTAATAGTTGTTAAATATATGTGAAGACTCATTGGCATAATTCCCTTTCATTATTCATTTAAAACAAGTTAAACTTGAAATGATTCTTTTTGAGCTTTTAACAAAGTTAGTCTTATTTTAACATGGAGTTATACTTTTATATTAAAACCAATTCTTATTGGTGTCTAGTTTCCTTAAATACATCATATTATTATATTTTTCCTTTAATAAAATTATATAAATCAATTTTAATATTAACAACTTAATTTTTCAAATACATATTATCTTTTTGAATAGTTTATAAATCTATAAAGACTTTTTCATTGGATCTAGAAGTTGTGTTTCTTAATTTTTTTATTTTCTTACATTAATTTATTATATTAATTTTCTAATTTAGTGATATCATACCTAACTAAAGTAAACATTATATCTTGATCTTTATCATTTATAGTTAGAAATTTTTTAACCCTTTCATTTTCATCTTTTAGTTTTAACAAATTTGAACTATAATCCTCTTTAGATTTATCATTTTGGGAAATAAAGATTTTCATATTTTCACATTCACTTTTAAATTTATCATTTTCTTTAATCAAGTTATTATTCTTAATTTTATGTCAGTATACTTTTTTATTATTTTGACTCCACTATTCATTAATTCTTCATTTTATTTATGTAGTTTCTTAACTTTTGAATTCTCATAATCAGAATTAGAAGTTGAATAAGAAACAATTTTTGTTTCTTTTCTAGAAAAAGAATTATGATCAACAATTGTTGTAGTTATTAGCTGAGTAAAGAGTGAATCATTTACCTCACAATTAATTCCCATTAGGGAAAGATTCCCTATCTCTTGTTCACTTATAGAATCACCACTTTAGTCAAAATTGTCTGAGTAATCCCAACCTCCAAACAAAGCTTGTTTTTATTTTCTTCTTTTCTCTTTGTCTATCTTTAGATGTTTGAGTTTATGGTAGTATTTCCTTATGTTCCATTTCTTCCTTCACTAATAATAAGTTAATTATTAAACATCATTATTATTAGTAGTATTAAATTTCTTATAGTCATTTATATACTTCCACTTGAACTACCTTTTTCCTCCTTTTTTATTAACATGAAAAAATTCTTACTAAAGTGATCCATTTCCATGTCACTTTTATGGAACTCATATTCAGTGACATTAGTGGCATTAATAACATTCACTACTACAAATAAGCCTTTTATCAATGCTAAAAATGGCCTTTAACAGCGCTATAAAAGCATTGTTAAAGCTGGCGTAGATAAAGTGGTTCCCCTTTATCAGCACTCCAAAAAGCACTGATAAAGACCCATTTTATCAGCGCTAAAATGAAGTACTGATAAAAGGGTCCTTTATTAGCGCTTTATTTTTAGCGTTGATAAAAGACCCATTTTATCAGCTCTGATAAAAGTTAAAAAAGATTAAAAAGTTTTAAAAAAAATCATGGCAATCTCGGGGGGGGATTTTTACAGTGCTTGAGCCCCCCTTTATCAGCGCCTTCCCGCACCTCCAACGCCCCCACACACCCCCTCCACCCTTTATCAGTGCTATCCCCCACCCATTATCAGCACTAACTCCCATATTCCCCCATGTTCATGCGCCCCTACCTCCACCAGGTTTTGAAATCGAGACCTCCCCCCCTACGCGCCTAAACCCTTACCACTCCCCTATTTTGATTTTTTTTCCATTTCATGATATCCCTCTCTATATATATATAGTTATATTTATTCGTATAGTAATATATATTTATATTAATATATGTATATATAGTTATATTAATATATATATATATATTTATATTAATATATATATATATAGTTATATTAATATATATATATATTTATAGTGATATTAATATATATATTTATAGTTATATTAATATATATATGTAGTTATATTAATATGTATATATAGTTAGATTAATATATAGGTATATAAATATTCATAAATTTGTATTTTAAATAAAATGGATATTAGTTATTATTTAGATAAAGTTAATATATTTTATATGTAAATATATTTTATTATTTATATTTATAATTAAATTTTAATGTGTGAATATATAAAAAATATGTATATGTTGTAATATATTTGATTATAAATAGCAGTGCATTATAAAAATGATAAAATTTAAAAGACATAATATCAATATGAATGTAATACCTTGGAATAAATTCAGTCCCCACAAAAAAAAGCTAATAATACCACCTTAAACGAGGCTGAAAATCCACAAAATGTTAAAAAAAATCGGGGTATCCCGACTAAAAAATAATTTTTTGATGCCTTATGGGAATTTTGGTCTCAAAAAAACCTTGACCATGGTCCCCCCGGTCATAGGGGTGTAGATATCATCACAGGATTCGATTTGATATATGGTAGAGCTCAAACGGACACCCAGATCAAAAGTTATGGCCGTTTGAAGTTTGAGTTGCGTTTTCAACATATTTTGGATCTTTTTTAATTTTTTTTTATTTTTTTAGTCTTCAAATTGTTATTAAATGACTATTACTCCATAATAATTAGAAAATTATTAATTAAAAATATTTTTTTAATTTTTTTATAAGCCATTTCACTAAATATCTTATATATTAAGTGAAACTGTATATTTATACTTATCTAAAATATATTTAAAATTATATTAAAAAAATATATATTATATTTATATCAATATAACTATATCTATATATTGAAATATTAATATATATTTTTTAATGAATTTTTTTGGAATTAGACCCTTTATGAGCGCTTTTAAAAAAACACTGATAAAGACCCCCCTTTATCAGCGCTACTAAAAAAGCGTTGATAAAGGGGTACCCTTTAAGAGCGCTAAAAATAAGCGCTGTTAAAGGGGGTACCTTTATCAGCGCTAAAAAAAGAGCTGATAAAGGGGTACTTTTATCAATGCTTTTTTTAGCGCTGATAAAGGTACCCCCCTTTATTAGCGCTTTTTCGTTAGCACTGATAAAGGGTGGCACTGGCCTTGGCCCGTTTTGTGGTAGTGATTGGATTTAAATGTAATTCCTTTTATTTTACTAGAATCCTCATCAACAATATTTTTCATCTCTAACTCATACTGCAATAATGAGCCTATTAGTTCATCTAAAATATACTCATTAAAATTCTTACCCTCATTGATGAATACCTTCTATGTATTCCATTTCTTTGGAAGAGCTCCCAATTATCTTACCACATGAGTTATGTTATCCAATAATTCTCCAAGATCATTCATACCATTAGTTATATTAGTAAAATGACAGAACATCTGGTTTAGATATTCTTCATCTCCCATCTTGAAGTCCTATTATTCTTCTTGAAGCATTCCTAGCTTGGTTCTATTAAGATTTCCAGTCCCATAATGAGTCACTTGAAGTATCCTCCATATGTTTTGGGTTGTTCTACAAGTTGAAACATAGAAATATACACTTATACTAATCGTAGAGTATGTAATATTTTTACCTTTATAATTAAAATACACATTTTACCATGTCATTACCTACAAGAGTATATAGATCAACCTTGGGTAGCTCATATGGCTTATCCATGATGGTCTAGTGATCCAAACTCAGTTTTTTTAGATAAGATTCCATTCTATCATTTCATTATTCATAGTCACATTCATCAAAGGATGAGGTTTTCTGTGGAATCTAGTCATTATTTTCATTGACACCTTCCATCTTAAAAGAAACCTTTTCTTTTATTCCTTATACTATTAAGCCTATGATTTTAGGTTATCATAGAGTTAAAATAACCAACAAAAATATTAACCTATTAGAGATAAGGTTTTAATATAAATTGTTTGGTATTATAATCACAGAGCTATTGACCTAGCTCTGATACCAATTATTGGATTGTTAGTGATGGAAAATATGACTAGAGGGAGGTGAATAGTTTAAAAATATTAAAGAAAAAATAGTCAGAGTTTATAAAATACAAGATATATAGTGTGTATAGTGTTATTGGAATTTGTTGCAGAAGAAATAAAAAGGAAATAACACAAGTATTTATAGTGGTTTAGATCAAAAATATCATAGTCCACCCTACAAACCCCTCTACTCCTCGATGGGATTGGTACCCATTAAGAACCTCACTTTTAATGGTGTGAGAACCTTGTTACAAAAACTGCCTTTTATAGGAATCCAGAGGCACAACCTAGTCTGTTACATGAGACCAACCTAGTCCGTTTACCTGGCTTTTGATCAAGAGTCACAACCCAGTCTTCGTTTTAAGTGGTGGAATAACCAGATGAATAAATTCTTGATTTTTATTGGGAAAATCATAAACTGGACTCAAAGAAATAAAAACAGAAAGATAAAGATTACATGAATAAAAAAATACAAATAAATTAGAATATAATCAAAAAAAATTGAAGATGTTGAAACTCAATGATTTTTGATCAATTGAATGGAACAATGATGAAGTTGAAGTCCTTTTATAACCACATCTAGAGTATAGAAGTCGCAGAAGATCATGAACAATTGAGAGTAGCAAGAATGTGTCAAAGATATATCACAAGTCATCTATCAAATGATCTTCACTGGTATTCTTTTTATTCCTTGAATATTCCTCTAGGGTAATTAAAACAAATGCCCTTTATGAGTGTGTCCATGTCCAATATCTGCATGACGCTTGTTACAGTATAACAATAAAATAATAGGATCATTACCTTTATTTGTTAAAGACGTGATGAAAAACATAGAACAATTTCACTTTATATTTCTTCATGAAATATTAAAATAAAACACTTAATATTTTAAATATAACAATTGTAAACAATTCACAATTATAAAATAATTAAAATAAAAACATAATCTTGTAGATCATATAAACAACAAAATATTGTAAAAACAGATCAAATATGTTTACTAAAAAAATGACGCTACAATTATTTTCTTACACACACTTCAATTATATTTAAACATAAAATAATTAAACATTTAACAAATAAATTATTTTAATATCATCATTTAAAATAAAAAATAAAAAATTTAAGAATAAAGTTTTAAATAATGGTGGATTAAAAACTTGGGGGTAGATTGACATGACGTTGGTGTCCAGTGTTAGAAAAATATAGATAAGTGGATTATTTTTTCAACCATTGGAAATAGAGAGTAGTGATATTCCAATGGTGGAAAAATAGAGTAGGTTCTATCGTTGCACTTACAAGCATAAAAAATAACAGCTAACAAAAATAAATCTAATGTCATGACACTGAGAAACCAATAAAACCAGGAGAAGCAATAAAATATTTTCTATCATTGTATGTCCAACGGTGGTAGATGGCCAACCATTAGAGATGTACAATGGTGGAACATGACCTACTGTTGGATGAAGTCCAGTTGTGGAAAATAGTTAAAAGTATAAAACCAACAAATTCCATCATCAAGGAAGAGATGAAAAAGAGAAGAACTACTTACACTAGGGGGAAAATGATTTTTTGTGGCAGACTTTTTGCGATGGGATTTCATCTCCCGTCATAAAAAGTTTGGCTCCGAAAGCGCGCCAAACCGCGCGAAGGTTATTTACGACGGTGTGATCCCACCATCGCAAATAGTGATGTAAAGACCCAGAAATTCGGTGTAAAATTTTTTCTTAAATTAATGAGAATTTTACGAGTCCACAGTTCCTAACGGCGGTTGATTCTGAGGCCCGGTGTGCCCGAAATCAATTTCTGAAGTTTTGTTAAGCTTAAATTAATGCGCGTAAGCAGTTTTCCTGAAAAAGTGTAATAACTCTTAAACGGTTACTCATATCAGAAATCGGAGGGCACCATTGCACTCAGGATGGCAGATTTACCCTAGGCGCAACTTAAGTTTTCATGAGGGCATGATTTATTTAAGTAGATACTAACTTTGGCCAGTGTGGGCCACCAGAAAAATCCGAGGGCACCGTTGAACTCGCAACATCGGTAATGGCTTAGTGATACCTTCACCGCAGTTGCGTTCTGACGTGAGTGAAAGATATTTTTTTGGAGTTTTTAATTAAGTTAAATAAAAATAATAGATAACTTATTTTTGTTCCATGGTAGTTAAAACCTCTAAGAGGAGGTTAGTGTGGGTCCCACCTGTACATAACCTCCATTGGGAAGATATAAATAAGGTGGGGCCCACCCGATCTCCTTAACTCCCCTAAACCTCCCATTAACCTCTTGGTACTCCCAATTAAATTGGGGAGCCTCTTCACCTTCTCTCATAAGTGGGCCAAACCACAAATTAATTAATGGAATAATTAATAAATTTGAAATGATTTGAATTCTTTTGAATTCATTATGCCAACATTATAATAAGAGGTCATCTTCTATCATTTTGTGGTTGGAATAATCTTTGGTGGAGCTCTGGAGAACCTTTGGGAGAATTTCATCCTCCCAACCAAGAACGCCTGTCATCACCAAAAATCGACGAACATCGTCTTCTCCCTCTTCAACCAGGGCGAGAGGAAGACGCCGCCCGCGGAGAACGTCACCATCAACAACGTCTCCTCTGAACTCTCATCCTCCAACGAAGAGTACCATCTTCATTCTCCGACATTGATGAAACAACGTCCGCCTTCCGCGACACCGTCATCGATCATCGACAAATACAAGGTAGGGGGTTTACCTTAAGAAGTATTCCTTTTCTTTTGGCATCTTCTTTGAAAGGAATCGTGAAGTTTTTTGATTAAATTGTTATTCATCGTTCCTTTGATGAACCAACTATTATCACCATAAACGCGGAGGGTTTGGTCCAACCTCACACGGCCCGACACCCTCCGTCGAATTTTCTTTGTGATGTTCCACGAAGCGGCAACACGACATGGAAAAGAGGCGACAACGACGTAGATGGCGAACAAGGGCCGCGCTACCCACGACCTCCGCGAACCGTGCCGCCCCCGAGCGCCCCGACGTGCCCCCGCGCCCCACTGGCTCGCTGCCCAGCGCCCCCGCGCCTCGCCGGCGCGCTGCCTGGCCAACCCGGTGCCTTCCGGCGTGCTGCCCGGCCAGCCCGGCGCCCCCTGGCGCGCTGCCCTACCAGCCCAGCGCCCCCCCCCCCTCGGCGGGCTGCCCGGCGCCCCCAGCATCGTGGCGCACTGCCTGGCGCACTGCCCGCACCCGTGGCGGCCTGCCCGGCCCCTTCCGATGGCCTGCCCGGCGCCACCGCAGCCTACCGCACCCTTCCCGGTGCACCCGCGGCCTACCTGGTGACCAGTCGGCCTACCCGGGCCCCACACGACCTCCCTGCTGGCCTCCCGGCCACCGACCTTCCGAGCCAACCCACGGCGTCCCCCGCAGTGTCGCTAGTCGAACTGGCCCGGTCTCCCAAGCCGAGTCACTGAGCCGCCTACGTGGCGACTATCGGGTTGAACCGCCCTCACGGTCCGATGGGCCGGGCCCAGCGGACGGGGTCAAAACATAGCAGGATGACCCGCCCAATGGGACGAGTCAGACCCAGCAAGTCTGACCGGGTCGACCCGGACCGAGTCGGCCCAGACTGGGTTGGGCTGAGTCGGTCCGACCGGGTCGGACCGGGCTCGGGCCCATTACTGACTCATTAACTTCTTGGGCCATATCTTTGGCCCCGGACGTCCATTTGACGAACCGTCAGCAGTGCCGGTATTCTTGAAGCATAATCGTCCCTTTGAGTATACCCCATGGGAGTTTGGGATATAGTTGAGTCACAGTCAAGTTGGTTTGTACACGTATCCAACTGGGACCCCAGGAACAAAATGCTAATAAGTCACAGACCGGGCGTCCGATTAACGCGTTGTCTGTTGCACTGAGACCCCTATGATGTGGCAGTCCTTTGAGATACTTTCACGTGAGACCTCGTGACACTTGGAGTATCGACCAGTAGGTCGTGGAGAAGAACCTCCCGGAGACGAGAAAACGGAGTGCAGAGACCTAGTAGCTGAAGACCTGACAACTGCTTGACCGATTCGACTCTGAGTGATTCGACTAGCCCAGTAGACGGAGCGCCCGGTTTGGCGGCAGACCCACGGTGGACGGAGCACCTGGTTTGGCAGCAGACCCGTGGTACTCGACAGGAGGAGTACCTCTGACGACTATTAGGGGGAGCGCCCGGTTTGGCGGCAGACCCACAACAGATGGAGCACTCGGTTTGGCAGCAGACCCGCGGTACTCGACATGAGGAGTACCTCAGCAGTCTAAGGTTAGTGAGAAGCACCTCGTTGTCGCGACATGACCACTGTACTCGACAGAGGAGGAGTTCTCTAGCAGTCGTGGTTTCGATAATGAAAATTCCTGCTTTGAACTGAGTCAATGACCTTTGTGTTTTCCTAATGATTGAGACGAGTTACTAGATAACTTAGGTATATGTATGGGCATATACCTAAGTAGTGGTTATCCGTTGATTCATACATTGTGGTTTATCCTTGTTGGATTTTGTGAGACCCTAAGGGTCTAAGGGTCCCTACCGAGTATCGTTATACTCACCCATGCATGGCATATGCCTGCACCTCGTTGTGTTGGATGCAGATGTCGGACAACGCTGACCGAGGCAGAGTGTACGAGGACAGGACAGTACCCGGAGGTGGACCTCACGACGAGTCAGTACCCGGAGGAGACAGACGGACGTGGAGCACTGAGGAGGCTATATGTACCTACCCTTCAGGTAGGATCCATGGTGGACGATCCAGGAGCTGCTTGTCCCCTTCCAGCTGTTTTGTCCTTTCAATTGTACATGTCTGTCTTTTCCTTGTACTTTACTGTTGGGCTTGTATTTCCGGCCCCTTTTACTTTCCAGTACATCTTTTGTATTCAGTTTTTACTTAGTGTTTGCTTCCAGTTGTGTACTCTGATTGTATGTGTTTACTTTTATAAAGGCAATGCTTTCCCATCCTAGGGATTTACACCTTTGGTGCTCGTCGCCAGCCCCTGGCCTATGGAAGGCGGGCTTGGGGTAGTCACGGCACGGGCCCTGAGGACGGGTCGTGACAGGTGAAGTATTTGTGACGGGCCCCGTCGCAAATACCCGGCGGCGGTTAATAGCTTTTTTGCGACGGGATGTCGTCCCGTCGCAAAAGGTGTGTTGGCAGGGACTATTTGCGACGGGACCCGTCGCAAATAACCATTTAACCGCCGACAGTAATTAATGCGGGCGTAGGTATTTGCGACGGGTCTCGTCACAAAAGAAACTATTTGCGACGGGTATCCCGTCACAAATAATCTAACCTATATATACCCCTATCCGTTTTTCCTCTCATTCCTCTCAATTCTTAGATCTTGTTTCTCTCTGAACACTGATTTTAGAGGGAATTTTTTTCTAAGTTAATTTTTTTGTTCACGAAGAAGTTGTGAAGCCGTCTACATCAATAGAAAATCAAGCTTAAAGGTATTTATGTTTTATTAAATCTATTATTTATTTCATTTTTTATGTTAATTTTTATTATTGTTGATTAGTTGTTATTAAATTAAATTTAAATTGTTTTGTCATGAGTATTTATTTGTACTAATAACTTGAAATTTTTAGTAATAATTTTTAATAATTAGTAGTAATTAATAATTATTAACGATAATTAGTAATGTATATAATTAATTTGTTGTAATTAATAATAATTGGTAATAAATAATAATAAATACTAATAATTAGTAATAATTAGTAATAATTATTAATAAATAGTAATAAATAGTAATAATGAGTAATAAATAGTAATAATGAGTAATAAATAGTAATAAATTGTCATAAATAGTAATAAATTTTAATAATTAATAATAACTTGTAATAATTAGTAATAAATTGTAATAATTAGTAATAAATTGTAGTAATTAGTAATAAATTGTAATAATTAGTAATAAATTGTAGTAATTAGTAATAAATTGTAATAATTAGTAATAAATTGTAATAATGAGTAGTAAATAGTAATAATGAGTAGTAAATAGTAATAATGAGTAGTAAATAATAATAAATTGTATTAATTAGTAATAAATTGTAATAATTAGAAATAAATTGTAATAATTAGTAATAAATTTTAATAATTAGGAATAAATTGTAATAATTACTAACAAATTGTAATAAATTGTAATATTTAGTAATAAACTGTAATAATTACTAATAAATTGTAATAATTACTAATAATTAGTAATCAATTGTAATAATTAGTAATAAATTGTAATAATTTGTAATAAATTGTAATAATTAGTAACAAAATGTTATAATTAGTAATAAACTGTAATAATTACTAATAAATTGTAATAATTAGTAATAATTAGTAATATTTATTAATAAATACTAATAATTAGTAATAATTTGTAATAATTAGTAATAAATACAGATAATTATTAATAAATACAGATAATTAATAATAATTAGTAATAATTAGTAATAATTAGTAATAATTAGTAATAATTAGTAATAATTAGTAATAAATTGTAATAATTAGTAATAAATTGTAATAATTAGTAATAAATTGTAATAATTATTAATAAATTGTAATAATTAGTAATAAATTGTAATAATTAGTAATAAATTGAAACAATTAGTAATAAATTGTAATAATTAGAAATAATTAGTAATAATTAGTAATAATTAGTAGTAATTAGTAATAATTAGTAATAAATTGTAAAAATTACTAATAAATTGTAATAATTATTAATAAATTGTAATAATTAGTAATAAATTGTAATAATTAGTAATAAATACTAATAATTAGAAATAAATACTAATAATTAGTAATAAATACTAATAATTAGGAATAATTAGGAACAATCAGCAATAATTAGTAATAATTAGCAATAATTAGCAATAAATAGAAATAATTAGCAATAATTAGTAATAAATAGTAATAAATAGTAATAAATAGGAATAATTAGTAATAAATAGAAATAAATAGTAATAAATATTAATAATTAGTAATAAATATGAATAGTTAGTAATAATTAGTAATAATTAGGAATAATTAGGAATAATTAGTAATAAATTGTAATAAATTTTAATAATTAGTAATAAATTGTAATAATTAGTAATAAATACTAATAATTACTAATAATTACTAATAAATATTAATAATTACTAATAAATACAAATAATTAGCAATAATTAGCAATAATTTGGAATAATTAGCAATAATTAGCAATAATTAGAAATAATTACCAATAATTAGTAATAAATAGCAATAATTAGGAACAAATAGAAATAAATAGTATTAAATATTAATAATTAGGAATAATTAGTAATAATTAGGAATAATTAGTAATAATTAAAAATAATTAGTAATAATTACGAATAATTATGAATAATTAGAAATAACTAGGAATAATTAGGAATGATTAGGAATAGATACATATAATTAGTAATAAATATAGATAATTAGTAATAAATACAGATAATTAGTAATAATTAGTAATAATTAGTAATAATTAGTTATAATTAGTAATAATTATTATTAAATTGTAATAATTAGTAATAAATTGTAATAATTAGTAATAAATTGTAATAATTAGTAATAAATTGTAATAATTAGTCATAAATTGTAATAATTAGTAATAAATACTAATAATTAGTAATAAATACTAATAATTAGGAATAAATAATTATAATTTCTAATAATTACTAATAATTACTGATAAATACTAATAATTAGCAATAATTTGCAATAATTAGCAATAATTAGCAATAATTAGGAAATTTTTTCAATAATTAGGAATAAATAGAAATAATTAGCAATAATTAAAAATAATTAGCAATAATTAGTAATATTAGCAATAATTAGTAATAAATACCAATAATTAGTAATAAATAGCAATAAATAGTAATAATTAGGAATTATTTGTAATAATTAGGAATAATTAGGAATAATTAGGAATAATTAGGAATAATTAAGAATAATTAGAAATAATTAGGAATAATTAGGAATAATTAGGAATAATTAGTAATAATTAGGAATAATTAACAATAATTAGTAATTATTAGTAATAATTAGTAATAATTATTAATAAGTAGTAATAATTAGAAATAATTTGTAATAATTTGTAATAAATAGTAATAATTTGGAATAAATAGGAATAAATAGTAATAAGTAGTAATAAATAGGAATATTTAGGAATAAATTGTAATAGTTATAAATAAATAGTAATAGTTAGGAATAAATAGTAATAAATAGGAATAAATATGAATAGTTATTAATAAATATGAATACATAGTAATAAATATGAATAATTAGAAATAAAAAGGAATAATTAGTTATAAATAGTAATAATTAGTAATAAATAGTAATAATTAGTAATAAATAGTAATAGTTAGTAATAAATAGAAGTAGTTAGTAATAAATAGGAATAGTTAGTAATAAATAGGAATAGTTAGTAATAAATATGAATAGTTAGTAATAAATAGTAATAAATAGTAATAAATAGTAATAATTAGTAATAAATAAGAATAATTAGTTAGGAATAGTTGGTAATAGTTAGAAAGAAATTTTGATAAATTTTAATAAATTGTAAGAACTTGGCACAATTTCGAGTGGATTGACGACACTCCTTTTCCTCGATGACTTTTCTCCTTTCAACTCTCACCGACTCAAAACATTATGAAAAATATGCTGCTACATAGGCATATTCAATCTCGTATGCATGAGATTGAATATGAATTCATAGGATCATATTTTTTATAATTATTTCAGGCAGTGACAGTTGGAAGAAGACAATTCATTGACGAAAAGGGGGCTCTTTTGTCCGACTGCTCATTTACTTGCATCTTTCTCACACTGAAATCACAATGAAGAATCTGGTCAGAGGTACGCATATTCATTCTCGTGCATAGGAGAATGAATATGTGTACCTCTGACCAGATTATTCATTGTGATTTCAGTGTGAGAAAGATACAAGTAAATGAGTCGTCAGACAAAAGAGTAGTCGTCAATCCACTGAAAATTGTGTCGCCCTTAATTAATGGTAATTATTAAGAAGTAGTAGTAATTATTTATCTTATTTTTTTAGATATTGTTTTTATAATTTCAAATTATTCAAAAACAGTGATGATTTTATATTTTGTAGAAAAAGATGGAACAAGGAAGTCGACATCAGTCATTATTAGATGATCATGCTTGGATAAATCAGCACATAAATGCAAATGGTTCTGGTTTAAATCCTGTATATATTGAGGGTGTTGAAGCTTTCTTAGCATGTGCATCATCAAAACCAGAATATGTTTTAGAAGGCACGATTAAGTGTCCTTGTAAACAATGTGCTCAGAGAATGTTTGACACATTTGACAAGGTTGGGGGACATCTCTTGCGGTTTGGTTTTCAACCAGATTATGTTTTTTGGAATCAACACGGTGAACATAGTTCCAGAGAAGATACTAATAACTTGATTCCAGATCCATCATGGTTCCAAAATTTAGTACATGATGTTGCAGGTCCATCTGTTCTACAAACTGAAACTCACGATGATATTGATTTAACTCCTGAGTTGGCACCATCCAAATTTTATGAGTTGTTGAGGTCTACTGAGGATGCATTATATCCTGGTTGAAAGATAAGAAAATTAGAAGCGGTTACAAAATTTATGGCTATTAAATCAGATAATGTGATGTCAAACAACTGTTTTGATTGGATATTTTCTTTGGTTAAAACAATGTTACCTGAAAGAAATGTGTTGCCTGTAAATTACTATGAGAGAAAGAGGTTGGTTTGTAATCAAGGCATTAGTTATCAGAAGATTCATGCATGTTAAAATGATTGAATCTAATATTCTGGTGAAAATGACTCGTTGGATAGTTTTCTCACATGTGGACAATCGAGGTACAAAGAAGCTCAACCAGGGAAGTCTGGATTGATTCCTGTAAAACAGTTGAGATGTTTCCCCCTTACACCCAGGCTGCAATGTTTATTTATGTCTCATAACACAGCGTCAATGATTTCATGGCACAAAACCAATATTTCAACCGGTAAAATATTGAATCATCCATCTGATGGTGATTCATGGAAACATTTTGATCGTCTACATCTGTCTTTTACTTTAAAAGCCTGAAACGTGTGATTGGGTCTTTCTACTGATGGTTTCTATCCGTTTGGTTCTTATGGTAGCCAGTATTCATGTTGGCCTATCTTTATAACTCTGTACAATCTACCTCCATGGATGTTGATGAAGATCCCTATATCTTTTTGACCTTATTAATCCCATGACATCCGAAAAAGAATATTGATGTTTATTTGAAACCATTGATTGATGAGTTAAATGTATTGTGGAGTAATGGTGTTAGTACATATGATGTTGCTACGAAAAAAAATTTCACATTAAAAGCTGAATTGATGTGGAAGACTAGTGACTTTCCAGCATATGACATGTTATCTGGCTAGAGTACACATGGTCTGAAATCATGTCCTTACTATATGAAAGAAAACAAAGCTTTTATGCTCATCAATGGAAAAAACCTTGCTATTTTGACTGTCATCACCGATTTCTTCCAACCGATCATCCTTTTCGAAGGAACAAATCTCATTTCAGAAAAGGCATAATTGAAAGGGATGAACCTCCAAAAATGATCTCAGGTACAGAGTTAAAATCAGTTATATTTACATTACCTCCCATCACATTTGGGCCAATAGTAAAGTAACAGAAAATTCATGGCTTTGGGAAAGAACATAATTGGATAAAATGAATCATTTTTTGGGATCTCCCATATTGGTCTGATTTGTTGGAATACATGCGTCGTCTGACTCGTAGTTTAGAGATGGAGTTTCCTCCACCATCTCCTTCAGCTCCTCCACCTCCTCCAGAAGACGACCCCCTAGTGATTTTTTTATGTTAAAAACATTTGAATTTAATATTTGTTGTAATATGAACTATTTATAGTTTGTGTCTTTTATATCAGTGTGAATATTACATAATTTAATTTTTAATATTTTATGATTTTTTTATGAATATTGAGAATTTTAATAATTTTTTTTTTATTTTAATAATATTAATATTATTGTTTCATTAATCATAATTTTATTAAATATATTTTCCAGTATTATAATTTTTATTTTTTTTATTTTACTAATAATAATAATAATATTTTATGATTTTTTTATATTTTTTTATGAATATTGAGAATTTTAATATTTTTTATTTTTTTATTATTTGAATAATATTAAATTTAATTTTTTAATAATCATAATTTTATTAAATTTATTTTTTAAAAATTTATTTATTTATTGAGACGGGATCTGTTGCGACGGGTTCCCATCGCAAATAGCCTAAATAATTTTTTTTAAAAGTATTTGTGTCGGGATTACGGGCTGGTCGCAAATACTTTTTACGAAGACCCCATCACAAATAGTCTAAATAAATATTTTCAAAAAAGTATTTGCGACGGGATTACGGGCCCGTCGCAAAAAATTATTTGTGATGGGCCCATCGCAAAAAAGTTTTTATATATAAAGTATATAATTGGAGACTTATTTGCAACAGTGAAGTTGCCCGTCATAAAAAATATTATTTGCGACGAGCTAGTCACAAATAATATTTTTTGTGACGATGTTTTCTACAATGGTTATTTGCGACGAAACCCCGTCTCTAAAGATTATTTGTGACAGGATCCCATCGCAAATAACCCGTCACAAATACCAAGAATTCTAGTAGTGTTAGATCGAGGCACAGGAAGCATGAACTACCAGCGAAAGAGAAGAAGGTATACAACAACAATATTGCTGAAACATCTTGAATATTTTACCATTAGATGTGTAACAATATCAAAATAGAGAAGTTAGAAAAAATCCTACAACACCTGAGATAAGAGGAGAGTAGCTCTTGTGGAGCTTGAAGAAGCTTCTACCATGCCATTGTGCACCTGAAGGTGTTTATATCATTAGTGAAGTCTAATGGTGTGGTAGACCAAAAATATATGAAGAAACTAGTTCAAATAAAATATTAAAAAAAGGAAAGTAGTTACTGCCATGCTCGAACAATGAAGAGAAGAAGAAAACAGATGGTGAAGTCTAGCTATCGTTGGATTCCAACGGTGGAAAAAACATAAAATCCATTGTTAGAAGAAATAAGATACCATTAGATTCCAATGGTAGAAAAATTGAGAATAGTGGAATGTATGCTACCAGTGTAAAATTTATCCATCATTGAGGAAAAGATACCATTAGAAATAAATATTCCACCATTGAAGAAAAACAGTGCCACCATCACTAAAACCATTGGAGGAGGATTCAAAATAGTTAATCATGCCAAGAAAAGGTGTATAATGTGAGAACTAGATGAATATTAAAGGATGTAGGCATGCTGGGTTGAGAGGATTTATGAGCTGAAGATCCACAGAAGAAAAAAGGTAGAGAATTACTAGAATTTAAAACAAGAAATGTACTCATGAGTTCAAATCTAGGACATGTATTCAAAATAGATCTAAAAGATGAGATTTAATAGATATGATGGTTGAGGACATGTATGTGTTTTAAACATGGATGAATAGTGAATACATATTCGGCATTTCACATCAGAAATGCGTTAAGGAGTCCCAGTGGTATATCATACAAATGGTTTTGATCCACCGTTCGAGCTAGCTATCAGAAATCAGCATCAATTACACTATTCACACATAGTCCTGTAGCCCAACACCTATAAGGCACAAATTGCGGGCCTTATACATGGGCCCATATGCAATGAGTGTGCACTATGCACGTCAAAAACTCTAGCCTCCTTGTGGGGTTACTATAGTGGGATTTCCCATGGGTTTGACCTAATGGTCTCCCTAAGTGGTTGAGGGATAACCTAAGTGGATCACAATGATGGCCTAATTTTTTTATTTAACCAAAAAAAATTAAACTTAGGTAAAAAAAATAACAACATCAAGTGTCATTAAAAATTGTAACAATCATCAAATAATTAACATTATTAAAACATGTAACTAAAAAGTGGTTAACTTTTAATAACACTTGAATTTTAATAAAAGTGATGAGAAATTAATTTATCAAAATATATAAGACTTTTAAAGTATTAAATCACCAATTTCAAATACTAACAGATCCAAATATTTTACAGTTTAAATATATGCTTTACATAGTTATATTTTGACACTGTCATTTTATATACACTATCTGGATTATACTATACATCATTTTTGGTGGCCTATTGAGTATTTCTTGCACCCTATTCAAGCCGCTGATTGGTACACGAATAGACTTCATGGATGCGGGTTGGGAAAAAGGGTCAGATTCAGATGTCTGATCTCTGGCACTAGGATGAAGTATAAGAGAAGAGGACCATGATTATTCTCATGATGCTAGTGGAGATAGTTTTTGGTCTTTTTTATTTTTTATAGAATTTTTTATATTATTTCTTCTTTGCATCCATGTATTTCTTTTTTTGTATAGCGTATAAACATGACATCATTTTATATATGATATTGGTTCCACTTTTTCTTGTTTATTACATTGGGATGATTTATGCTTCCACAGTCAATTCATTATATTGTTTATGTTCTTTCCTATTATGGTATACCATTGGGATACACTTTAATTATGAGGGTATAGTGTCTGTATTGTGCCATCACAGACCTAGCTGCTAGTCAAAAACCTCTAACATACGGGGAGGCATGCTTGAGACCATTTGAACAACTGGGTTCATTTACTTATGATGGAATTAGGTTCGGGGTGCTATAGTATTGATACTTTATAGCAATGATCATTAATTAATTTGTGACATAAAAAAATTAATCTCACATTAGTCAATTATACGGTGTGTTTGGTATGACTGAATGTTCATGTATTTAGTCATAAAGTAACATTTTAATCCAAAACATGTGTCACATAATCAAAATAGAGAAAAACACTTAGAATATTTGGACAATTTAGGATAAATATCAATAATTCATGTGTGGTGTTTCAGAGTGAACATCAAATTAATCCAACACATGGTGCAGTTAGTATGGCTAAAATTGTGTGTTTTCATTTAAAAATGACATTTTAGTTCAAAATGTACATCATATAATCAAAACTGAGCAAATAAATCTTGTTCTCTAGGTACTTTAGTATAAGGATTGAAAATTCATTTGTGATGTGTAAGAATTAACCACAAGTTAATTTAAAATACAGTTTAAGTTCACAACACACATAACATGATCAAAACCGAGAAAACACACTCATATTTATATAACACTTTAGGAATAAGATCGATAATTCATTTGTGATGTTTAAGAATTATTCACACATTTATTCGATACATGATGTAGCTAGTACTATTGAAAACACGTGTTTTTATTTAAGAGTGAAATTTTAGATCAAAATGCATATCACATACTAAAAACTTTGAAAACATGCTCTGATTATGTTGATACTTTAAGAAATACATTGATAACTCATTTTTGACGTGCAGGAATTAACCTCACGTCAACTCGACACATGATGAGGCTAATGTGACTAAAAATGTGTGTTTTAGTTTAAAATTAGTATTTTAGTTTAAAATGCATGTTACATACTCAAAAATGAGAAAACAAACTCAGATTGTCGTGATAATTTAGAACAATAACTGATTATTCATTTGAGACTTGTATGAAGTAACTACATATCATTGAAATTGAAATTTATTAGGGATTTTATATGATAATAATTATAATTTGTTTTTAATTTTTTATGTACTATTAATAAAATTATCATTTTGTTTTTATGACATGAAAACTCATATTTATATAAGATTGGTTTGATCATTATAGAATATTTTCTATGAGAGTTTTTGTTTTTTATTGATTGTAATTATTTCTTTTGTATGTGAATTTTATATCTATATAATTGATTTGTATAGAATTTATTTAATGTCACTACCACAGACTTCGTTTTATGCAACATCACCCTTTATCAGTGTTAAAAAATAGATGATAAAGGGGGTACTTTTATCAACACTAAAAAAAACTCTAATAAAAGTAATTTTATCAGTGCTAAAAAATCACTGATAAAAGTAACTCACTATTAGTGCTTTTTTAGCATTGATAAAAGTACCCCCTTTTTCATTGATTTTTTAGCAATAATAAAGGTAACTTTTAACATCTCTTTTCCTAGTGCTAATAAAAGTATTTATTTTATCAGTGTTAAAACTAAATTTTTTTGCACTGATAAAATGTCTATTTTTTAAAAAATATATATATAATTAAAAATATTATATTAATATATAAATATATTTATATTAATATAAACATAATATATTTGATAAAATATGATTCATATAATATGAAATATGTAATCACACTTAATATATATGATATTTTGTGGTAAATGGTTTATAAAATAATTAAAATATAATATTAATTAATAAAATTAATTATTTTTTAGTTATAGTCATTTAATAAAAAATCAAAGAAAAATTCATTAAATTTATAAACAATCTAAAATAAGTTGAAAACATAACTCGAACTTTAAATAGTCATAACTTTTGATCTGGGTGTCCCTTTAAGCTCTACCACAAATCAAATCAAAGCTTCCAAAAAGATTTATGCCATGGTGACTGAAGGAACCATGGTCGTCATTTTATTGAGGTCAAAAAATGCCTAGAAGGCCTCCAAAATTGAATTTTTTTTTCGGGGCGAACTCATTTTTTAACATTTGATGGAATTTCATTCTCATTTGAGGGAAAATTATTATATTTTTTTGGTGAAGACTCAATTTATTCTTAAGACTTAAATACATATGGATATTATGGTGTTCAAATTTTATCATTTTTCATATTTTACTATTATTTATAATTAAATATATACACATGTATAAATATTTGTATATATTCACACATAAAAAAATTTATAAATAAATATTTAAACATATTTACATATAAAATATATTTATATATATATAAACCATATCTAAATAATAATAATATCCATTTTATTTAAAATAAAAATATATGAATATTTATATACCTATACAATTAATGTATATATAATGTATGTATATATATATATTTGTGTGTCTATTGAAAAACAGGTATATATTTATCTATATATTCTAATATATGTTTATAAATATTAATATATAATATATATAAATAAATATAAACATGTATAATTATAGTTATAGACACACACATATATAAATATATGTGTGTGTGTGTGTGTGTATTTGTATATATTTATAAACGCACACACACAAAACATATTTTATATGTCTATTCCAAAATAATTATCTAAATATATATATAAATATATGGATAAAAATGTAATGAAATATATATAAATAAATAGGTATATCATAAAATATAGAACAAACCCATATAGAGGAGTGGTAAAGGTGGAGATCTATGAGGGGGTCTCGAGTTTAAAACTCACTACAGGCAGGGGCACACACAGAAGAGATTAGCATTGTTAAAGGGGTTAATGGCTTTGAGTGTTGTTAAAGTGGTGGGGGTGGGGGATCATTGAGTGCTGATAAAAGGGGTCCTAGTGATGTTAGAGGGGGTAAACAAAAAAAAAACTTCTTTTTTTCCTTTTATCATCACCTTTTTTAGTTCTGATAAAACACTACTACAAATTTGACAATTAGCGACCACCGATGGTGGTCACTATAGGCACTCTACTGATGAACATGGTAGCGGTCATGGGGAAGAACATTAGTGAATTCTTTGGCAGTCGCCAATGCCCTAGAAAAATAAAAGAGGTAGAAACCGCCAAAGGCGGTCGCTGATTATCTTGAAAAATAAAAGTATTAGCAACCACCATAGGCTATCACTAATGTCGGGATTTTAAAAAAATAGTTTTACAGACCCTAAATAACAAAATCAAAAAAAACTGCTAGAAAAATAAATAAAAAATAGGCATCCTGACAAAACTTGTGATCCAAATAGGTAAATATCCCTTCCAATATTCCGTCTCAATCAAACTACTCATAAGATACAAAAAAACAATTAAACAAAGAGAATACAAATTAATTTATTTAACATTAATCAGTTTTATCCAGTTAACATATATATATATATATATAGAATAATAAAAATAGTTTATATATTGTTAGCTATAGAAATCATCATACATACAGAAATGAGGAAAAGCTAATCTGAAATATCATTTTATAGCATTTATTAGTTAAACAATGACTATTAAAAGTAGAAAAAACAAGTTTACCGTATACCGATCCACCCGAGCATCAGATTGACATGTAGTTGATTCAAATATATCACATATTATTTATGGAATGTTTTCCTATAATTTCACTTTAATCAGAAGTTGTTTCCCATTTTGACCCCCTTATAGGAGATATGTCATTTTAATAACACTAGACAATGTTACCCATCATTTTTCATCATATTAGTAAATACAAGCATTCGATGGGTGTGGATTTGATTCATACAGATCAAAAATGGATTGATGATCATTCTCCCATGATTTCATGTCAATATAAGTTCATTTTTTTGGTATTGACCTCTTTTACATGATTTGTCACTTAACTCAAAATCTAAGGGACAAACATCGCTTTTGATCACACCAAGAAATTTAGGTATATAATTCACATTATGATGCTTAATACATATTTTTAAATGACTTAAATATCATTTTCCTAATATTTCATGTCAATCGTAGCTTGTTTGGTTGGTTTTGACAATGACACACATGATTTTCCCATTAACAAAAAAATTATAATAAATGTGAAAATGAACTTTTAATTGTATAAACCAATCCATAAATTAGAATGATGCACCATTTATTCCAATAGATCACATATGATTCAATTAATTTTTTTTTATATTTGCACATCAATCAGACGTTTTTTTCTCATTTTGACCCCCTAACGGGAGATATGTCATTTTAATAACATAAGACAAAGTTACTCATATTTTTCCATCATATTGGGAGACATGAGGATCTTATGGATGTGACATTGAATCCCTCAGATAAAAAATGATTTTGTGATCATTATCCCATGAATTAATGTCAATCCAAGTTTTTTTTCTTGGTACTCATCCATTTTTTGTGATTTGTCACTTAACTCCAAATCCAAGAGACAAACGTTACTTTTGATCATACTGATCAATTCATGCATTTGATTCATGTTTCAATGATTCCTATATATTTTAAATGACTTAAAGATCAATGTCTTAACATTTCATGTTAATCGAAACTTTTTTGGTTGGTTTTCACCCCTATGCACATGATTTTCACATTATTACAAAAAATGGTAATAAATGTGAAAATGTGATTTTAATTGTACTAACCAATCCAAGCATTAATTTTAAATGTGGTTGATTCCAATAGATCACATATTATTCAATGAATATTCTCCTAGCTTCATATATCAATCAAAAGTTGTTTGGTCATTTTGACGCCCTAACATGAGATATGTCATTTTAATAACACAAGACAATGTTACCTATTTTTTTCCATAATATCGGGTGACATGAGAATCCAATTAATGCAGCATTGATTCTTATAGATAAAAAATGGCTTAGTGATTTTATCCCATGATTTCATTTCAATACAAGTGTTTTTGTCTGGTATATTGACATGTTTTACGTGATTTATCACTTAACTCCAAATTTGAGGGATGAATGTCATTTTCAATAATATAAAAAAATTTGGGTATAATATCCACATGTAAACAATTCTTATGGATTTTAAATGACTTACAGATAATTTTACGAATATTTCATGTCAATTGGAGCTCATTTGGTAGGTTTTAACCCTTACACATGTGAGTTTCCTATTATTACAAAAATGGTAATAAATATAAAAATATACCTTTAATTGTACAAACCAATTTGGGTATCATATTGACACATGGTTCATTCCAATATATCACATATTATTCAAGAAATGTTCTCCCATATTTTCACATCAATCAGAATTTGTTTTTTCATTTTTGAACCTCTGACGGGAGATATTTCATTTTAAAGACTAGACAATGTTACCCTTTGTTTTCCATCATACCGTGTCAATAATAGGGTCCAATTAGATGTTGGTTAGTTCTTTAGGGTGTATATTTGTCCGATTGAATTTATGGGTGTGCGTCAATCGGGCCCGAGTAGCTGCTATACAGTCTTCCGAGAAGAGATTTATTCATTAAGGTTAGTTTAAGGGAGCAGGCAAGTATGTATAATGTAGATAAATCTGTAGCTGATGCTAGTGTTTGTAATTATATTGTGAGAGGTGTTATTACAGTATCCTTTGCTCTATCATGTGATTCATTTGATTCATTCTCTTCTCATTCATTTATTTTAAATCAATTGGTATCACTTATTGAGCATAATGTGAGTGATTCATCTTCATATATGACTTTTGAAACTCCCTTAGGAAAGAGAATTGAACAGACCTGAAAGTATTCAAATTATGCTCTATTAGTGGGTATAAGGGGGGATAGGGTGGAAAAAATAGAGTATGGTCTAAAGAAACATAAAAACTCAACTAATCCCATAGAAAATTCCCTTAAGGGGAATTAAAAAGTCAATATTGAGAACTTAACCAAGAATGGGGAATTTATGGGTAAAATGTTGAGTGATTTAGTTAATGAAGACACCATACCTCCAATGCAAGATTCATAGACCCCTTTAAATACCATGGAGACGAGTGAACAGATCCCTTCAAAGGATATGGATACCTCTAAACATACTGATTTTCAAGGGACAATTGGCCAAGTGATGGGGTTTTAGACTATAGAGATAAATAAAGAGGCATCTAATGTTTCAACTAATTATAAGATAATTGAAAATATCATTATTAAGTATAAAATCACTCAAAGTGATACCAAAGCAGTGACCTACCTTTTAACCTAATAATTAAGAAAAAATATTAATCCAAAGGTCTCTATGGGTTACAATAAGCCACATTCAAGTAGAAAAAAATTAAAATCCAAACATGGTAAAAAAAGAAAGTTATTTTTTGGAATTTTCAGGGATAGTAAAACTCAATAACTACTATTACTATCAAAAACCTCATTCTAAACCATCATAATCTAATGATAGTGATTTTTTAGCCTATAGATCAGTTGAAATCATGCCAAGGATTGAATTTTAGAGCATTGGGATATGATATTGTGGGGATAAATCAATACTCTACTTTTTTGGAAACTCTTTAGGTTCTTGTATCTACTAAAGTGATTGGATTCACTGTCATTTATATCATTCAGCAGATGATATCTCATATATTCACTTTTAAAGGTAACTCCATTTATGAATATTTAATTTTTTCTTTGAATAATTATCAAGTTAAGAGGTCACTTTGGTTGGAAATTAGGAATCTAAAATCCACAATATGTGAGGAAAGGTGTAGGAGGACGAAATCATGTTAAGTTACATATTAAAATCACTTTCTCAGTACGCTCTAAAAAATAATGCGTTTATCAATGCTAAATTAGTGCTAAAAAGAGTGATCCTTCTTAAATATTCTAAAAATTTCTAATGAAGGGAAATTATTTCCCCCTGATTTATTTTAGTGAAATATATTCTCTCTGGATTACTGTTGATAAAGTTGTTGATGGATAGAAGGTGATACAATAACAATCAGGTTGTGTTTAATCGAACATGTGATCTTATTTTTTGTTTGTTAAAGATTTACATATTGTTCTCACTCACTTATTAGATTCAATAGTGTATGTTCATTATTTGATTAGGGATGACAGTGTGTTGATTGGGAATAGAGTGTGTAAATTGGGTTTTTTTCACTTAAAGTGATTAATATGGTGATCCATTTACATTATTGAATATTTTTTTTCAACGACCTGATTAGGTAGAGTGTATTGGTTCTACACTAATCCATTTTTTTGGTAAGTACTTGATTAATGAATGTGTTTTGGCTATTTCTTATATCCCTGGGTTTTTTTGTTTTAACTTAGAGTGGATGACCTTTTATTTTTATATTTTTATCAGTGGTGGTTTGTTGGTGTTCTGGTTTCAAGGCTCCTGTCTTCTCACTAGGGATTTCAATGTGTTCATGGGTTTGGATGAAAGTATTGGTGAACTATATCTAGCTATTTATAGCTGATAATTCAAGGATTGTATATACTCGTAATATTTAGTGGAATTTTCGTTGCATGGTAAAAAATACACTAGGTACAAAAAATAGCTAGAAAGGTAGTGGATAGTAATCTTGAAAAAATATTTATCATGAATCCTTTGGGAACCTCTAGGATTTGGTAGTTCTTAATATGGATTTTCTCAATGTTATTCAGGGAATGAATTGATTAACCCAGTACTATGATTGCGTTGACTTTTATAATAGAAGAGGGTACATTTCATCACCTGTTTTTTCCCAATAAAAATTCCATGGAGAGTGGGAGTTTTAGGTCCCAAATAAATACCTGATTAGGGATAGGTAGGAGCAATCACAATTGAGAATAATTTCTTTGTTCTTGGAGAAGTTGATGCTAAAGAGGAAAAATTATTACATCCCATAGTATAATTATATCATGATCTTCTCCCTGTTTAGTTTTTAGGACTCCCTCCAAATAGAGAAATTAAACTTAAAGAGTAGAAAGCCTTATTTCTAATGGTGTAAGCTCCTCTATCCCAACCCTACAGGATTAGTTGGTTTGGTGTTTTTGAACCAACACTATGTCTACTAAGTTCCCTTCCTACTCTTCAATCAACTGCCTTAGTCTAATCAATAATCCATGAGAATTAATGGGCCTCCAACCTAGTGTAATCTACCACTCTTGACTCTTAACAAACTTCAAAGATTCACAAATTTTATAAGCTTCAATAATTAGTGGAGTCTATCTTTCCACAATAGACTTATGCGTTGATTTATTCACCCTACTAAAATTTTATTTATAGATAAAACTAAGGCCTGCATTTCCACCTCCAAGAAATACAGTGTAAGTATTGATTTTAAAAAAATTATAATGTTAAAAACTCCAAACATGCTCAACACCTTCCCATAAATTATTCCCTAAAAGAGAAAAAAACTTTAAGGCGACTAGCCTAATGTTCCAAGAAATTGCATACCCATTGAACCCAAATTTCATCAGGAAACAAATTTTAATTAAAATTTAATTCATTACAGAGCATCCAAATTCCAAAGAGCCTGTACTCAAGTGGTAAAGGCTCATTATTGGCATCAAAAATTTCAAAGATCAATTCTGGGCATGGAATAATTTTTCTTGATACTGTATAAGTATTATAGTAGGGAAACGTAGCAGTACTGTAACAGTGGCGGACTATAGCGGTGGTGACACTATAGCGGAATATGTACTGTATTAGGAACTATAGTGGCAGAAGTACTATAGAAGGTACTATAGAAGCTCGGGTACTGTAGTAGTACTATTCATTGGAGGGACCATTAAGCTAAAAAATGGGCATTCATGCCCCTGGGCCTTCAGGATATGTAATGGGTCTCTCCCTAATTAGTAAAAAGAGGTATTTTCTTTTCTTTAATAATAAAATGAGGCTTCAACCCCAACCTTTAAAAAATTTATAGAGCATCCAAACCCTCAAATCCAAGGAACAAGCCTCAAAAAATACATCCAATGTTTGTGAGGCCACCCAAGAATTAAGAACCTATATTTCCATCATCGAATGATCCAAAATAAGTGTGAAGAGCTTCCTCCATCTATCCCATAATAACCTCACAAAAGGGGCACAAAAATAATGAATGAGCAAATTACTAACACAAACTTTTTCTTCACCAAATACACTTCATCATTGGAGAACATAAAAAATAATTGATTTCTATACAGGCACTGAAAAGTATGAATTGTTTGAATAGTGTCTTGATCTCAATTGTTAAATAATTTATTCACCATCTCTAAGTTCCAGCCTAAAAAATCATCTACATTAGATCCTGAAGAGTAGAACCCTCTCAACCATGCTTGATATTAGATGATGGAAACCCATTACCCACCCCATAAAACCAAGGGTCATTACAAATTGTAATACTATTACCATTAGAAACTCTCTATCTTCCATAAAAAGTTATTTATATCCCTAAATATTCTAAGTAAAGTTAGGATGTGGGATGAAATGAGAACTTAGAAAATTAGAAGATGAAAAATACTTGGCCTTCAAAAAAGTAAAACACAAAGAATACAAAATGGAAAATAACCTCCAACATTACTTTGAAAGGAGAAAAAAATTAAACTTATTTATCTTTCTGAATCCCAGCCTCCTAGTGCTCTTAGGCCACTAAAGAGAGTCCCATGAAGCCCAATACTACTTTTTTTTTCTACCATTAATCCTGCCCCATTAGAAACAAGAGAGAAATAAATGAATTTGATCAAACAAGGTGTCTAAAAATTTATATAAATATAATACATATAATGGAATCAACTGATAAACATATTTTATCAAAATATCTTTACCAATATTAAGAATATTTTTCCTCGACTACGCATGACAACTGAACTAAATATCCCTTTCTTAGATATGCCAAAGATGGTGTAAAGACCAAAATATTTATTATAAATTTCTCTACTTGGTCAAATTTCATTTTAATGAAAATGTAAATGTGATTTGTGACTTTAATAAAAACACAAAAACAAAATGAGATAGTTAATTTGAATGAGAAACCCGAAATATAAAACTAAACACACCTCTTGAGTCTGATGCGTCATGCGGGATCATGGATGCTACCTTTTCCTGATGCGGAAAAGACCTAAAAAATAAATATTATAAAGATAATAATAATTAATTTAATAAAAAATAAATAAATAAAATCATTATAAACCTACATAATAGGATCCCCTGAACCATCACATCAGCGCATATACTCCTGCAGTGCTCTAACCTTAGCTAACAACTGCGAATTAACCTCCTCAAAAGTATGCATTTGTGCCTCCAAATATGTCACTCATTGTTTCATCCCAGGAATAATAGGATCCAAAACCTCATTGCATGAAACTAAAGAATGAGGAATCCCCATTATATATGTCAATTTTTAGCCATGTCCATCAGGACCAATAATGTAATGGAATATCTCATCCTTTCGCATGACAAGTTCTCATTGGTTCTATGGAAGCTGTGCTAACTCAGCCTCAAATTGAGACCATGTAATATATAAATATAAATATATATTTATATACAAATGTATGTAATTATTGATAATTAGTATAAGAACTTACTGTAAGAGCTACAACCTCCAAATCATTTTGATCACGAGTCATCATCCACACAGACATTTTATCAGTCAGTGCACCTTGATCCTGTAACTGTTACCAATAAGATATAAATATAGAACAAAAAACCATATTAAATGATAAATTTAAAAAATTAATAATAAATACATCATGTATAATCTAGGAAACATGACGAGCCCCAAGCCTGTGAGGTGGTCCCTACAATGCACGATTCTCAGAATGATGCTCCACCACCTCCTATATTCAATTAATTCAAATTACAAACATGTAAAATGATTAAAAAAAAATTGAAATATATAAAACAAATTAAATGGACTCACTATTGTAGCCTAAGTGGTCCAATATGCAACTAACTCACACTGCAGAGATGGGATAATGCCTCTTGAGACTATGTCTTGAATGTCTGGGGCACCCACATTTAGTACTCAGTGACTAAAAATTACTTTTTTATTATAAAATACTTTTTAATGGAAAAGTGATAAACCACATACAACCAAAGAAAAAAATCGGACCACCTCATCCTAGAAAGTGTGCCAACAACAAGCCTTCACCGACACAGGACCCCTCAGTAAGCAGTCACATGCAGAAGAACGGGCACAGAACCGATGGAAAAGCCATACCCTCTCAAGAATCCAATTCTAAGAGACCTGCACCGATGAAGACTTAATGCTCTAATCCCCTTCCAGAGCCAGTCCAAGTAGCGTGATGTAAAAAATAATAAAATTAATTGGTGAATAAATATAGGGGAACCCACTCCCATAGGATGGTATGTCTCATCAAATGATACGTTAAGGGTTGTGTTGGAATTCCAGGATGAAATACCATGAACAGGGCCTCTCCTCTGAGATGAAGAAGCGGTCAAGTGTTATCCTATTGAAAACAATTTCATAAATAATTAGATATATGTGAATGTATATGTTTAACACTTAATTTGAAAAATAAAAACACATTTATGTTCATATATACCTTGACCTGTAGATGGAGATGGCTCTATAGAATGATGTGGATCTGGTGCCTATTCCCCGGACATGTCTGCCATCACAAAGAAAAATTAGTAAGAAAAGGATTCATTTCCTATATCAGTTCCATATAATGTGAACTATAAAGGAATCATGTAATTTTTATTTATTTCACACATATTTCATCAAATATAAAGGAGTGACTCGATCAAAACACATGTCTAGGAAAAGCTATGATATTTCATTATTGAGTAACCTTGAAATCCCATAGAAAGGATAAAGATATAATACCCATTCATTTGATTCATCAATAATGAGAAATTCATAAATTCTAAGTTTCTCAAACCTAGGAAATAAAACGTGTTCAATTCTTCTTTCCACTACCAACAATTAAATATCATCAGTATCATATATTGGACAAGTGGTATTTACGTACATAAAAATACAATATGATTTCATATATCATAAAGAGATGCATAAAAATTATACAGGTAGAATATTTTTAGACTATAAATGAAGAAGAGTTTGAAAATAAAATATGATTTCACTGTCCATTCACTTCCCATTCATAAAGAGAGGCATATGATTGCACTATCCATAAAGATAGACATGAAAATAAAATATGATTTCACTATCCGTTCACTATACATGTATAAAGAGAGGAATAAATAGAGGTGTATGATTTCACTATCCATTCACTATCCATTCATAAAGAGAGGCATAAAGAGAGGCATATGATTTCAATGTCCATAAAGAGAGGCATGAAAATAAAATATGATTTCACTTTCCATTCATCCCACTTCATCAATCATCCATCCATCCGTTTATCTATGAAGGCCTACATCCAAGAAATAATTTTCTATTTCAATCATAAATGATATTGGTTTTAAATAGTCTATGAGGACAACACTTTTGGTTAAGCACGTATCTATTAGTGTTCTACATAAGAGGGGTGACCATTTTGTATTTGGTCATGGAGCTTCCAAATCAGTTGCTTATAAGATAGGATTCTCCAATTTCAATAGTATGGGAACTCCAAGTTTAGTTTTTTCCTCAATTAAGGCCACTTATAACGGCATTAGTGACCTCATTAAACCAATTGATAGAAAGGTGACATGTATGGTTTCCATTGGTAATTCATTTGACATGCTCAATCGAAAATCTCTTGTTTGAAGTAAGCTTTCAGATTCTGAAAATTGTTTTAAGACTACCAATATGGTGAAAGTGGCTTCTATCATTGATGACGTATTTAAAGAGGACAACACAAATGATCAAGATAACCAGTGTAAACCTATTAAAACTTATAGGAGAGGTTAATGCACTGGTGGTCAGGGAGGTCATGTGGCTAACCACAACATGAGTCTTCTCTCTCAGACATAGTTTTAGGGGATCCTTGGATAGTTTGAAAGGATTTAGATTTGGGTGTTGATAATTATATTACTTGGTAGACTCTTGTATTTTCTTTTGTGAGAGTCCTTGACTTTAGACTAAGGTAGATCTAGATTGGTTTCAATTTAATGAAAACACAGGGTGATACTGAAGCCTGATATTGTTTGTTGTTGCTGATAATCTGTTGTAGATCATTGTTTTAATTTCATAGAAGGGAGAAAATACTAGCATAGAATTGGGATTTGTGACATATGTAGTTATCTCAATGAATGGTATTCATTTTTATGCATTTAATGGTGTGGAGGACCGCTACACATTTTGTTTAATTGGTGGTATTTTTAGGTGGGGTTGAATTATGATGAAGAGGATCTGAGTGTTTAGTGAGGTTTTTGGAGTCCAATCTTCATCAGTTTCTATCCATGTTCACTAGTATATATAGGTTCGAAGTGTATAGGTGGTTTGTTATGACGTTTTATTCTACATGGGGGTATGGTAGTGCTTCTTAGCGAATATAATATTTGGCATCTAGATTTTTTGGGATATTAGCAAGACGATTTCTATAGACCTATTTATATGATAGTGTTTGAGGTAGGTTGCAGTTGCTGATGGGATTACTAGTCTCTATACTTCTGATTTCGTAGCAGATGAAGAGTTTTGTGATTTTCCAAAATCATGCAGATAAACCTTGATATTTATGAATGGAAAACTTCAAACTACAAGGATACCCACTTGGCACACATAACCTTGACATTTGAAAACCCCCATTGTCCAACTAAAAAACAATTGCAAGTTGTGTTGATCAATTACCCAATTACACTAGTCATATAGAACATCCATGATAAGGAAAAAAAAATAAAAGAAACTATTGCATTGTTATAAATTCCAAATAAAAGTGTGAAAAAAACATGACTACAATTCAATTGTAACTTTTTACAATATGAGATATTTCAATAATTTTAAGTTTTTGAAAAGAGATAACTTGCCACTGTAAGACTTTTCAATAATTCATCTTTTATTCTTTAACAAAAATCTTAGAATTATTTTTGAAAATAGTGAAACACAACAACACACAAAAGGATTGACCAAGAAAGTTCAATCAATGATGTAAAAGGAGAGACCCTGAATTCATACCTCGAGGCGAGGGTCGGGATGGAAGTAGAGGCTAGGCGAGCACTACCAAAAAACAGGGCAAGGGGAGCACCTCTTTTTCTTAGCGCTAAACAGAAAGCTCTGATAAAGGGTTACTGTAGCAGCCGGAACTATTCACCTGATTTGGGCCTTCGGGCCACCGGTTTGGGCCTACGGGTCTCCAGGGCCTTCGGGTCATCAAAGGCCTTTGGGCCATAGGGCCTTCGAGTCAGGTAGACCATGGAGTTGCCCAGTTCACACAGAAAAAGCCCTAGAAGAGGATCAAAGCAACAAGAGTAGCAGCCACCAGATGCAGAGCTAACCGGATTAGAAGAATGAGAGGGTATGACAGCCGCCATCGGGACCAGGCACCGTGCAACTTTGTACGGGGCAATGCTAGCCGATCAGCAAAGCAAGGTGGGGAGCTAAGGCGATCAATGATGCAAGACACTGGGGAGGGGCAGTTCTAGTGGGTTGGGCCTACGGGTCATGTAATGGGTATGGTATGCCTCTGGGCCTTTGGGTCATGTATTGCGGGTCATGTCGGGCCTTGTGTCTTGGGTCTACGAGTCATGTACGGGTTCCCTTTCAACCCTTAAAAGGGGGATTATCTATAATAAAATAAAAAAAAAGAAGGCCTTCGGGCCATTCGGAGTAATATCACTAAAAAACGATGTTGAAATTACCCATTTATCAACACTTTTTTTAGTAGTGGTGATAAATAACGGTCTTTATCAGTGCTTTTTTTACTAGCACTGACAAATGGTATATTTAAAAAAATATATTTATTTCATTAAAAATAAAATATAAATATATAAATATATAAATATTGATATAAATATAACATATATTTTTTAAATATGTTTTAGATAAGTATAAATAGATATATATAAATATATATAAATATATGAATAAATATATATACAAATAAATATATAAATATATAAATATAACTATACATATACATATATATTAATATAAGTAAATATATATTTTAATATAAATATATATATGTTAATATAAATATATATATATGTTAATATAAAATATATTTCACAATATATAAGCTTTATCTAAATAAAAAAAAATATCTGTTTTATTTAAAATACAAATATATGAATATTTATATACCTATATAATGTGTGTGTGTGTGTGTGTGTATTTGTATGTGTCTATATTATCAACTGATATATATTAATATACGAATAAAAATATAGATATATAAATATATAAATATAACTATACATGTATATATATATTTATTAATATATATATATATATATTAATATACGAATAAATATATATATATATAACTAAATATATATTTTAAGATAAATATATATATGTCAATATAAATATATATATATATATCAATATAAATACATATATTTTAATATAAAATATATTTTTCAATATATAAGATTTATCTAAATAAAAAACTAATATCCATTTTAATTAAAATATAAATATATGAGTATTTATATACCTATATAATGTGTGTGTGTGTGTTTGTATTTGTGTGTGTCTGTACTAACAACTGATATATATTAATATACGAATAAATATACGGATAAAAAAAATCTAACTAAATATATATAAATAGATAGATATAAATATATATTAATATACGAATAAATATATAGATATATAAATATATAAATATATAAATATAACTATACATGTGTGTGTGTGTGTGTATATATATATTAACATATGAATAAATATATATATATATATTAGTATAACTAAATATATATTTTTTAATATAATTATATATATATGTTAATTTAAAATATATTTCTCAATATATAAGCTTTATCTAAATAAAAAACTAATATCTATTTTATTTAAAATACAAATATACGAATATTTGTATACCTATATAATGTGTGTGTGTGTCTGTATTAATAAGTGATATATATTAATATATGAATAAATATACAGATAAAAAAATATAACTAAAAATATATAAATAGATAGATTTAAATATATATTACTATTCAAATAAATATATAGATATATAAATATACCAATACATGTATATATATATATATTAATTTACGGATATATATATATATATATTAATATAACTAAATATATATTTTAATATAAATATATATATGTTAATATAAATATATATATATGTTAATATAAAATATATTTCTCAATATATAAGCTTTATCTAAATAAAAAAACTAATATCCATTTTATTTAAAATAGAAATATATGAATATTTATATACCTATATAGTATGTTTGTGTGTGTGTGTGTGTATTAACAACTGATATATATTAATAAACAAATAAATATATGGATAAAAAAATATAACTAAATATATATAAACAGATAGATGTATATCTGCAGGAGTGGAGGCTCGAGGGAGGGGTGGCAGTGAGAGTAGATGGGTGGCAATAGCGGCTCCGGGTGCTACGACGGTGACGGGCAAGGCACAAGGGAGTGGGAGTCTGGGGTAAAGGAGGGTGAGGCGGAGGTGGGGAGGGGAGTCAAGGGTGGGAGAGGGAGTCAGATCTGGAGGAGAAGATGGGTGTCAGAGATGGAGAGTACTGGCACAAAAAGGGAGAGGACGGAGACGACAAATGGGTAGGGTTTGTCGAGGGGGAGGGCTCTGTACGGGGGGGGGGGGGGGTAGATACTTTTTTTAAAGACTAGAACCCACCATTGGCAGTCACCCATTTCAAGGGGTGAAATTTGCCCGATTTCTAGTGGTGAAAGAGGCTTTTATCATCGCTTTTTTTAGCACTGGAAAATGAGACCCATTTTTAATAGTGTTTAAATTATTCGTGTTTTTTTAGTACTATTGATGTCTCTTTTTAGCGCTGTTAAAATTATGTTCTGTAGTAGTGTGTAATATTTGTAAGGAAATTATGATGCAAAGTAAATTTAAATAGTTTTTTTATTGATTTTTGTTGAATGCTAAAGATATAGCTACTTGCACATTGCAACACTGGATAATGGCTTTTATCATCCCTAGTTGTAGTGAAAATTATGACCTCATTGATCAACACTAATGTTAGCGCTGATAAAAACAACCTTTCTCAACACAAACGGTGATACAGATTACATTTTCAACACTAAAAAGCATGCAGTTAAAAGTCGTATTTATTGATGTTTTTTTAGCATGATAAAGGGCGTCTTTATCGATGCATCTTTTAGCATTGCGCTCGATTTTTTTCAGTTGTCCAAAAATCATTGTTATTCTAACACTCATAAAATCCACCTGTAGCTTATATGTTGTAGTTAACTTAGATGATTTATAATAAAAATGACTTATTTATTACTAATTGTCCAACATCAACTATTGATGTGTGAACAAAATTGAATACTTTTTTTCTGTCTGAAGTGTGACCCCGTTGCAACCCCCTATCACCGTACTCAAATCCTTTTGATGTGCGAAGTAAGGCAAAACGATTCAAATATGCATTACTTGAGTTCTTAAAATCAATCACAATGTGATAATGAGTGACACAACATAGTCCCTAAAATCATTATACTATCTGTTGTTTTGGCACACTAAAGAAAACTACTTACAGTACAAAAAAATCAATTTTATAAAGATATATGACACTTGAAACCAAGAAACTGTCTTTATACCAGGTACACCATGTATCAAAGTGAGTGCATGATCATAGTACAGGAGCGAATTATCCTTATTGACGAAGTCATTTCTTCACGATCTCTATGAAAATTAACAAAATAATTATCAGATGGAAATGAGGAGGGAGTTAACTAAAAAAATTAGTTAAAATGATGAGAAAATCAACTAAATAAGAAGTAGGAAGTCACATATTCATGATTAATGTGTAAATTCTGACACCAGGTATGTTTCCCAATCACCTCACTACTAAAAAATAGGCTTTTGACAGCACTAAAAATGGATGTTACATACTCAAAAGTACGTGTTTTAATTCAGCATGTCACTTATCCTTTTTACTAAAATTAATATCAATTTATTTGTGATGTGTAAGAATTAACCTTACGTCAATCCGACACACGATGTGGCCGATGTGACTAAAAGTATGTGTTTTAATTTAAAAGTCGTATTTTAGTTCAAAATGCATGTTACATACTCAAAATTGAGCAAACACACCCGAATTGTCATGATACTTTAGAATAATATCTTATTATTGAAACTTGTATGAAGTAATTGTATATCATTCCAATTGAGATTTATCAAATATTTTATGAGATTACAATAATAATTCATTTTTTCTGTACTATTAGTAAAATTATTGTGTTGTTTTTATTACATGCAAGCTTTTCTTGTATATAAGGTTGGGTTGATCATTATAGAAGATATGCCACTACTATAGATACCCCTTTTATCAACGCTAAAAAACGCTAATAAAATTCAAAAAATGTAAAAAAAAATCCAAAAAATGGAAAGCCCTTTTAACAGGGCCCACCACCCCTTTTCAATAGCGCTCGCTACCCCCCTTTTCACAACGCTCGGAAACCCCCCACTTGTGTCCACCCCCACGAGCCAGCCTTTAACAACGCCCTCCACAGCCCTTTAACACTGCTAGCCCCCCTGCACATGCGCGCGCGCCCCTGCCTCTCCCTGGATTTGAACTCGAGACTTCTTCCCAGTGTGTTGGACACATTACCACTATTCCATGTCACTTTATTATCCATTTAATGATATATCTCTATATATATATAGTTATATTTATTCGTATATTAAAATATATTTATTGAATGTATATATATATAGTTATATTAATATATATATATATATATATTCGTATATTAATATCTATTTATATATATATATATATATGTATAGTTATAATTTTTATCCGTATATTTATTTGTATTTTAATATATATTTAGTTATATATTTATTCATATATTAATATATATTTGTAAGATTAGTTATAAATACATTTATAAAATATGTTTTTTTGCGTGTGTTTATAAATAAATAAATACATACATACATATATAGAACATACATAAACATGTATATATATTATATATGTGTGTATCTGTGAGTGTAATTATACATATTTATACATATTTATATATATTTACATTATTATATATTAATATGTCTATTTATATGTTAGAATATGTATATAATATATATCAGTTTGCAAAAACACACACACACACTAATACACACACACAGACAAACATTATATAGGTATATAAATATTCATATTTTGTATTTTAAATAAAATGGATATTAGTTCTTTTAGATAAGGCTTACATATTAATAAATATATATTATATGTAAATATGTTTAATTAATTATTTATAAAATAAATTTTATAGGTGTGCATATATAAAAATATGTGTATATATTGTTATATATTTGATTATAAATAACAGTACATTGTGAAAAATGATAAAATTTCAAAACCATTATATCAATATGAATGTAAGACCTGTGAATAAATTTAGTCTCCACAAAAATGGCAAAAAGACTCCCATAAATGAGCTTGAAAATCAATCAAATGTTAAAAATTCGAGGTACGCCGACAAAAAACTCAGTTTTGGAGGCCTTTGAGCCTTTTTTCCTTGAAGAAACTTTGATAAAGGTTCCCTCAGGTCACAACGACATATATCTTGTCACAATATTTGATTTGATATGTGGTAGAGATCAAATAGACACCCAGATCAAAAGTTATGATCGTTTGAAGTTTGAGTTTTTTTCAACTAAATTTAGATGTTTTATTTATTTTTTTTTTATATTCAAATTGTTGTTATATGACTATTATTCGATAAAAATAACAAAATTATTAATTAAAAATATTTTTTAAATTATTTTATAAGCACTTTTTTACTAAATATCTTATATATTAAGTTTAAATTTCTATTTATCATTATCTAAAACACATTTAAAAAATATATATTATATTTATATCAATATCAATATATTTATATATTAATATATTAATATATTACTTTAAATGATTTTTTTTTTGAAATATACCTTTTATCAGTGCTAGTAAAAAAAGTGATGATAAATGAGTACTTTTAAGAGTGTTTTCTTTATCACTGATAAAGAGTACCCCTTTTATCAGCTTTTTCTTTGCGCTGTTAAAGGGGTGGCGTTGTGAAAACTCGAATCTGTGGTAGCGCTGTGAGAGTTGTTTTTTTGTATTGACTATAATTATTTTCGTTTGTAAGTGAATTTTATATCTATGTAATTGATTTGTATTGAATTTCTTTTATGTAATATTTGCATGGAAATGATGAGGCAATGCAAATTTAACTTGTTTTTTATTATCGATTGTTGTAAAATGATAAAGATATAGGTGCTAGCACTTTACAACAATGGATAATGGCTTTTATCAGTGTTAGCTATAGTGCACATAAAGACTTCATTTATTTGCACTGATAAAGACAACTTTTATTGGTGTAAAGATATCAATGATAAAAGATTCTTTTTTAGTGGTAGCGTTGCCAAAGATTATATTTCCAACACTAAAAAACTAGTAGATAAAGATTGCATTTATCAATATTTGTTTATCGTGATAAAGAACGTCTTTATGAGTTCATCGTTTCGGGTCGATAAAAAGGCTTGAATTTTCTCAGCAGTA